>CAJNDT010000802.1:388376-395876 GCA_905221615.1 Symbiodinium sp. CCMP2592 | reverse complement strand
TTAGGGTTTAGGGTTTTGGGTTTAGGGTTTAGGGGCAGCCAAAGTTGAACTTGAGAAGTGCTGCATGGTAGTAATGTAGGAACCCTGGGTCTTTATTAAGGGTTCCTTTTAAGGGGTCTCTAAGGGTTACTATGAGGGATCTATAAGGGCCTTTATTCGGGTTCCTTCTGTATCCTACTATTTTGGGTTAGATTATGATGAAGAAGGAACCCGATACTTCGCAGCCCTGACTTCATCTGCAAGAGGGCAAGGGTGCTTCGTATGGCTATCCTCCTGGCTTCCATGCCCTAAACCCCTAAACCCTAAACCCCTAAACCCCGCAACCCTACACACCAAACCCCTAAAACCCTAAACCAAAATCAAGATCCACTTTGCTCTCCCGGAGCCCCTGGAGCTATCATGGTAAGCAGGCCCCGACCATGCATTCACTCCGCAGCCTGTGCTTCCAAGTGCTTGGTAGCAGACTTGGCCTCTTGGAACCTTGAGGGTGCGACATCAGGGCACCTGCCCAGGCCTTCCAAAATCCTTTAATTAAGAAGAATACCTTAATTCATATTAGGGATCCTATGATAATTTAAGGCATATTCCTTAATTAAGGGGTTTTGGAGGCTCTGGGAACCGTGGGGGTGCGACATCAGGGCACCTGCAGAGCTACAGATGCTACGGCCGACCTACTCCTAAGTTCACTCTACCGGGGCCCTGAATCGGACTATGGTACTAGAGTCCGGTGCACCCCCGCCCCAAGTCCCAACGCTTCTCACCGAAACTCGTCACGAAGCTGGGGAGGTCATGTGTACGTCCAGGGTTGGACGGATCTCCTCGAGAGCAGTCCTCAGGGCTTCACGAAGTTGCTCCGAAACCTGCACGCAGAGGATAAACCTTACACCCTAAAAGCCTAAACTCCAAACCCGAAAACCCTGAAGCCTAGAAGCCTAAACCCTAAACCTTCTTGCCAAGGCAAACGGCTCACGGAAACTCCTAGGTGAAAGTCGGGACGTTAAAGACTTCGGTGATTGAAGGGTTTTGGGCTCGGGGGTCTGGGGTTTAAGGTTGACGGGTGTTAGAGGTGTTAAAGGTTTGAAGGGTTTTAAGGTATATACGTGTAGGGATTAACTGGGGCTGAAATTTCAACAGGGCCTGAGTGACCAAACTCTTGGGGCTAGCAGCTACAAGTACATATTTCCGACATCTGTCCCTAGACCCTAAACCCTAAAATCCCGAAACCCTCAAACCTCTAAACTTTAAACCCTACACCCTCGCAGATCGGCACCAAAACTGCCCAGTACTTCTGGAACACTTCTGCATCACGGAAGACCTTGTTCAAGGCTTCCTTGTCGGACAAGATGAATCTGACATTCTCTATGATAGCCCAGGCAGGGAGCAAGGTCTTCAAAGCCGTCAAACCTTTTCGGAGCAGGGCCCTGCCTGGGTCCCGGAACTCCTTAGGCTTCTTGCCTTGCTGAACCTACAGTCTCCACTGTAGTTCCTTTTTGAGGTAACCTTATAGGAGCCTTCATATATACTTGGTTAAACCAAAAAAAGGAACTACAATGGAGACGACAGGAAAGGCTCACACGGGAAGCCGAGGGCAGATCCTTCGACCTGGAATCCGGCAAGCTGGGTGTCGGACCCGCTTCCAACCATGTCCTTCTGGAGAGCTTCTGCCTCCCCGACACCCTCCAGCCAACGCATTGCATCAGGATCTTTCTCAAACCCCTAAACCCTAAACCCTAAACCCTAAACCCTAATTAAACCCTAAACCCTTGCCTGTACTTCAGACCACACGCCTTGGCTGCAAGAATGGGCGCATCGAGACCCGAGCAGTCGATTGCCAAGCGATGAGTGTATCCTGCCGGAAGATCACTTTCCTGGCGATTAACCTCTTTCAACCATTCCTTCCGACCCGGTGAACCGCAGTCTTCAGCAAACCGGCGCGGGTGGACAACATGATCCAGAAGAGCCTGAACGCAGGACTAGCATGACCCTGAAGGCTAGATTCACTGGATTCGATGTGGCAATCTGATATTCGGGACTCCCTTTGTCGGTCTTTGTATAAGAAGGATCCTGCGTCTACTACTCTTGGTCTATACTTGAGTGGTCTATACTTGGGTGCCATGGCGGCCAAAGTGTCTAGGACTAAGACTTTTGGGTGGTGAGTTGTGGGTTTGTGAGGCTTTATAGTACTTAATGGGTCAAAGCTTAGTAGGTTCCCAATAATCAGAGTGCACTTTTCCTATTATTCAGCTTTAATACGGGAACCTCAAAAGAACAAGGACTAAAGGATTCTACAAAAGAAACCTAGCTTAAACCCCTGGAGCCCCCTTCAAGTCCCACACCCCCAACCCACCGACACAAGATCATCGCGACGCCTGCCGGCTGCCAATAATGAGCTCAACCAACCGCGCCAGGCTGAACCTCCCCCAGTTGAAGGGATTCAGGGGGACTGTAGCTTTTTCAAGTGCAGTAAGCTTTCACTCCGAAGGGCTATCACATGGCCTGCGGCACCCAAACACTGCCACATAGAATCGGTGTAAGGCTTAGGGCTTGGGGCTTGGAGTAAACTTTAGTTCAGAGATTGGAGTTTAACTTAGTTCAGACATGCAGTAATATCCAACACACGCACTTGTGCCCTGACTTAGAACCTCGTCACTAACCCACTAACTGGAGTGAACCTCCCAAGCGCTGCGAAGTGTGGTTTCTGTTACTAGTTACCCGCCAAAAAATCACCAGGCCACTTGTGGATTTCCATAAAACTAAGGACCCCAGGAGCTTGTAAGGCATTCCACACGAATAGGTTTACGACCAGCCTGAGCACTAAAAGGTAAACAAATATCCAAAGCACACAACGTTTAGAGTCCTGGCTGCACTATCACCCAAGCAAGGCATTTCGCAGGGAGGAAGCTATTTGATCGCCTTCGCTGTTCAGTCTTGCTGCAGGCTTGGGCCGTGTAGGTGTAGGTGCTCTGCACTGCACCCAGAAGTTACGAACATCAAATGGAGACAATGCCAGCCGAAGAAACCTCGCATATTCGAAACTCATGCAAGCTCTCTTCTTCAACAGCCGGGCCCCAAAAAGTTCAAAGTTTCTAAGATAGAGCTAATGCATAAGGCCAATAAGTTTAAAGTTCCCCCGTTCACTACACTCCGAACAGGTAGTCAGCGCCGGAAACTTCCCGAGCCATCCAGAGCACCCTCCCCTGCTTGGAGGGTCGGGGGACTTAGTAACTGGTTATTTTAGGGACTTATAAGTACCATAACCCCAATTAGGATCCCTTTTAGGGTACTTATAAGTCTACTTACTACCTACTTACTAAGTCCTGAACCTAAAACCCTGAACCCTATACTACCCTTATAGAGCCCTTTAAAGGAACCCTTAGAATCCCCTTTAAAGGAGCCCTTACCAAGTCCCCCGACCCTCCAAGTGCCCCCTCTCCCAAAGGAGCCTTTTGAGGACTGCTCTCAAAAAGCCTCGGCTGCAACACATCATTCAGGGTTTAGGGTTTAGGGTTTAGGGTTTAGGGTTTAGGGACAGTCTATATCTTCGATACCCAAGGCTGCATATGCAGCACAAAGCAGTGAACACTAAACCCTGCAGCCCCGAGACTTCACATCCGATGTCAGCTCGTCAAGTTTTGGGGCTTAAGGTGGGGCAGACTGCCAATGCTCCGGACTTCCCACATGGCAACTCAAGATGACTCTCTACCTATTGCAGGCAAACCCTTGGATCTTCTGCTATGCCTTGCCGCGTTTGGCCAACTTGGCAACGACAAGTGTAAACAAGCCTTTGCCCTTCAGACTTTGAACCTTAGGGAGGCTCACTCGACTAATATGAGGGCCTCAATGAATTGAAGAGGGTCTTGGAGCACAGTCTGCGATAATGATACAAGGGGTTAAAAGTTTTTCACTTCCAGGATTTGGGGCATGTTCCAAAAATGTGGCTCTTCTGGCTTCCTGTCATCCTGGTGTCCTCTGTGGATGGTAGAATCGATGGGGCCTCACTATAGAACAGCCTCACATGCACCGTGCATCCAGGTGGCTGGAGGCATTGCGGGGAGCCGCCGTGCCGTCCATGCTGCTGAGTCGCCTTGCGATCAGCAGCCACAGTCTAAGCGCAATGGAAGTATGTTGAAGTTGTCTTGGCGCCGAATTGGCTTACTCGATGCCTGCTGGGCGATCTGGGTTTGAAGGGTTGAGGGTGCAGGATGGCATAGCGGATGGGCTTTGATGGTTCGGGCTCAAACTGTGTCTGAGCTCTAAGGTGCTTAAAGACAGGATGGCCTTACATCACTACCCCCTTTGGCACTCCGGCGGCACGGTCCGAGTCAGGCTTCTCTCAGATAGTGAAGCTGTGATCGGATTTGACAGATACACGAATAAACATTTAACCTGAAAGTCTCAAGCCCGAACCCAGCAAGCCCTCAACCCCAACTGTAGATTTGGTTGCGAGATTTCAGGGGCTGCTGTCGCCAGCCCCCTGGACCAATAACAGAAATACTATCCCTTCATGTTTCTTTCCCAAAGGCTCCATGTGCCCATATAGTAGGTACTTATGCCTTAAAGTACTGACATAGGGACCGCTTTAAGGCCTAAGTACCCGATACATGGGCACATGGAGTCTTAGTGTTTTAAGCCCACTTCTAATGGTCAAGGCCCTTATATTGAATCCAAGGATCTCTTCCAGCAGCTTCATCAAGGGTGCCATCTGGTCTGCCAGACCCTGCGCACAGAAAGCTTCCGCAATCCATGGTCGGAATTCTTTGCTGTCGGCTAATTTTGTACCATAGGTACCTGAGAAAATCAGCTCCAATTTAGAACCTCCTAGTGGCTGGTAGCTACTGTCCTTGTTGGACACTGTCCCAGGTATTCCTGAAAATCCTCGAACTAGACACTCTTGGAACATGCACGACAGGTTGAGCAACCTCACTCAAATTGAAGGTTTGCTCCCATGCCACGGTGGAGAAGCTGGTCAGACGAAATCGGGGCCTTAATGATTAGAATAGAATAGGGTTGGGGCCCATTCTACTATAGTTATAATAACGAACGCCCCCCCAAATAGTAAAAAAGGTAGTTATTTAAAGCCCCTATAGTAAGTTCCTTAACCTCCTTGGCCCCCCATCCCCTCGACGATGCTGAACTGGGGATATCGTTTTTGTACCGGCTCCCGGGTCCCGGTAGGGGGGGTGGGGGGGGTCCCGGGTGACTGGCGACGAGAAAAGCGGCGTTATGGCTGAACTAGGTGACCAGTTAGAGGCTTGGGGAATTTGGGCTGAGGCAAAGTAGGGGATTTATGGGTTTAGGTTTAGAGTATGGGCTTTAGGGTTTACGGGTCAAACCCTCCAAACACCCAAGAATACATCCCGATCCCTGAAGCCCGCACCCTAACCCCCAAACCCGAAAGCGCAGAACCCTAAAGCCCTGAAACCTCGAAAACCCCGTATAGAACCCGTCCGACAACCTGATGATAGAACTCGTTCAGTCGGTCTCACTCCTTTGGCTTAGGATCGAGACGATGATTCGTGGTTGTCGCAATCCGCACCCTCGATTTGATTTGCATGCATGCCGGTAGTCAAGGGGTTTTAGCATCGGTTAAGGGTTCAGGGTTTACCGGGACTAGTCAGTTGTAAGCGGTTCTAGCTGCAGTGTAACAACTCCGCAAACCCTAAACCCCAAACCCTGAACCCTCCTAAACTCAGAAGAGGACCTGGCTCAACGCAATCTGCGAAACGCGCGTTTCCAGACTCTTCTCTATAGCTTGTCTGTAGCGATTAAAGCGCGTGACCGCTTGGGGTCGGCGATCCTAGAGGGGATTCTAGGCAACCTTTTGTGAAGTCCTGTCATGAGCCTTTGCGCTTCTTCCGTCACCCTTCCCTTGACCAATTCAGCACAAGACAACTCCCAATCGAACGAGCAAGCTTCCGCACAAGCGTCCGGTAATTTCATAGCAACGGTAGGGGACATGTACCTCAAATCCTCAAACTCCAGGCCCTAGACCTCGGAACACCCTGACAAACCCTTATAGAAAAACCGTAAACATCCTTGCAACACTAAACCCAAACCGCTGAAATCTGAACCCTAACACAGGGAAAGCTAGAATTAGGGCTTGAGGGCATGCTAAAGTCTGCCTAAATAAAGTACTACAATTGGCTATTGGTACTATAGTTGTACAGACCTGGTGCTCGCTTTTGAAAAAATATGAACCTGGTAACCTTGCGGTCTACATGAAAGTCTCTTGGCTGGCAGTATCGCTTCCTCGGTGTGGCTCTGCACGGGCATGTCGGGACACACAACCCTTCTAGGAAGCATAAAACTCCTAAACTCTGTGGGACCCTTAAACGCACAGCATTACGTCTTCAGACCCCTTCAACACCCTAACCCCTACATGTTTTGTGGTGCCTTGTCCTGCGCCCTGGCCCGAATGTGAGGCAGCAGCAGCGAGAGCACCTGAAGGGACCGGCGGAAGGATCCACTACAGGGGCCTTGATAATAGTTCGAATAGGGTTCTGGGGTATATAAGACTACACTTACAATAAGCAATCCCCCAAAAAATAGTATAGGTACTTATAATAAGGTACTATATGTACTTATAATAAGGGTTCGACACCCCCCAAAAAAAATAGTATAGGTATTGATGAAGGCCCCGTAACTTACAGGGCTCTAAGGCTGAAAACTACGACTTCGAGGCTTGGCGATGCTCCTGAAAACCCTACAGGCTGCGACCAAAGCCATGAACCCTATAGGACCACGAGCCACTGTAATATAGAGGCTTTGATAATAGTTACCCATACTATCTTGAGGTTCCTTAAGGGGCCTTGATAAGAATTGCCCATACTATCTTGGGGGTTCCTGAGTATAGTTATTGTATAATGTAGACCCAATATAGAGCCTCAAAGCTGACTGGAAGAAGGTATATAACGAACTCTAAAACAAACCATGTACATGCTACAAACTTGAAGCCCTTGTAACACCTTCTGCTTCACACGCACCATAAACGACTCATGAAATAGCTGTAACTGTAAACCCCACAAAACAGCCACATTCAAGAAACACATGTGCGACCGCAACAACGTTCAAATCGACGGTCTGTTGCATAAGCCGAGTACCCCAAGTCTTGAACTGTAATCTGTCGAAGGACGTACTCGTTTCTACCTCATGCTGTTCTGCTGAGTTCTGACCCAGAAACCCTTACAGTAGAAGCCAGAAAGTTGGAATATCATTATCGTAACCCCTTGAAGGTAAATTATAGGGGATCCTACCATTAATCCATATTCCAACTTTCTGGAGTTCCCTTTAAACCCTAAACGCTTTTTGAAAAGGAAGCCTAGAGCCGGCCTGGGTCTCAGTCAGCGTCTCCATCAGCTTCCGGCGCTGCTTGTCCAACTTCTCTTTAGGCCTCCAAAGGAGCCCCCCCTTTCAGAGGCTTCGCGTTTAAGGTTTCTGCTTCTGTGCCCTAAACCCTGAACCGACAGTTTCGAGCTTACCCAGAGGCCCCAAAGTAGTTCC
>CAJNDT010000802.1:310876-385876 GCA_905221615.1 Symbiodinium sp. CCMP2592 | reverse complement strand
TGGCACTCATAATACGGCTTATGATTACTAGTCCGAAGTCTTGCTTTAGACATGGCTTGCCCGGAAAGGGCTGGTAAGAACGGGCGAATAGCCACAAAAAGGGTGGGTCGCCAGCACGCCCTCCAGACCCGGTTTGGAGCGAAGGTTCAGCGTGATATCATCAGCAGCATCGTGGTGATCAAAGCCATATGGGAGATTCCGCAAGTTAGGGTACCTGAATTTTGGGGTCCTCGTAATAAGGATCCTACTATTCATACTATGGGGTACTATATATATATATATATATATATATATATATCAGGGTATTTTTCAGGGTCCCCCTATTGTGCACTAACAAATGCACACAGTTCTAACCGAGTCATCCCACAGGTGCGAGCTCCTGGTGTAGAATGCAGGACGGTCTCTGAAATCGCAGCTTCAGTCGAGGATGACAAAGGTGATGATGCTGCTGGTGGTTGTGGTGATTGTACTGCTTCTTCTTGACCAAGATGACGCATATACAATGGTAGCAACCGTTGTGACGACTGTTGACTGTTGACTGGTGAATGCTGAGCAGTGCAACTGATGAACCTGAAGGACGGTGACGCCTGGACATCTAGTTCTGATGATGGGAAAGCAGACGACGATGATGAGGCTGGCGATGCTGTTAAGGCGGAACCCTGAAACCCTAAACCCTAAACCCTAAACCCTACAGCCCTAAACCCTAAACCCTAAACCTTAAATCCCTACAGCCCTAAACCATCGCCCCTAAACCTCTGCAGCCCTAAACCGCCTAAGCCTTGTTGTTTTAGCCCTGGGGAGGCCTCCTCAGGGAACCCTACTATCTATATATATATATATATATATATATCTATTTATAGATTTATGTTTTATTCATTTGTTTATATTATAGTATATTCTTTATATATATACATATATATATATATATATATATATATATATATATAGCAACCAGCAACTATCCTAAACCGGGCTTATGGTGTAGGGGTTTAGTCTTAGAGTTTAGTGCCTGCAACCACAATCCTTCGACCAAGGAGCCATGCAGAAAGCGAATGCAGGGGCGTCCGCACACCTGGAATTTGCGCGCACGCGTCTGTGATTGTGTGTGTGTGTGTCGGGGTGAATTCAAGGGTTGAGGTTGAGTGTTTAGAACTGCATAGGGTTATATGCAGCTGGATAAAATGTTCAGCGGTTCCTTCTTTATGTGATTCAGACGGGCTTGTAGGAAGCTATATTAAGTCACCACAACGCGGTTGGTTCGTAGTAACCTTAAGATGCTCGCGATATCATGAAAATGTGAATAAACCACCCTAATTAATAAACCCTAAACGATTGATGCCAGATTCGGGTTTGTTCTACATCTGCCCTCCCCCGTATAGAGCCAAGCACTGATCACAAACAGGTGCCATTTTCAAACCCGCCTCACTGCTCAGCTGTCAGCCAGTGCTACCAAGGACACCCTGTCTTCGACAAGTCTCCTCGAAGCCTTGCTGCAGAAAGCGCGGCATGCAGTGGCCCCTGGCAAAGTCCGCCACAGTCCAGTTGCGGCAGTTCCGGAGTTTCAGCTTTGCACCGGCAGCGATCAAGGCTGCGGCGGCGTCGTATTGAGCCGAACGCACCGCCTGCATTAGCGGAGTGCTGCCGTGGAGATGATAGCAGACGGAGGATAGCACGGTGACCTGGGGACTCGAATCTCGATCTCGACGGTATAGATCCTAGACTAGATAGAAATATTAAATTATGAGCTACACATGGCGTAGGTGCGAACGTTTGAGTTTTTCTATGTATGTTAGGTGTATATATATATATATATATATATATATATACATGTGTATATATATATATATATATATACATATATATATATATACATGTATATATATATATATACACATGCATATGTATATTGTATATATGTATGTAGGTACAGATGTATATGTACATATGTACATATGTATAACTGTATATGTATACGTAGGTCCGTGTTTGCATGGGGGCCTATGGAAACAAGGCGGGAGATTCAAAACCCCGACCTGGGAGTTTCCGAAAATAGGGGACCCCACTATATTACCCTAAATAGTAGGATCCTTATTATAAGAGCCCCCAAATCAGGTACCCCTATTTTCGGAAACCCCGACCTGTCCTAACCTGTGTTGCACGGCTTTCGCTCCAAAGAGAAGTCGGCCCACGAGCGTAAAGTCACGGCTCATGTCACCTATAGGGATTATAGGGATTATGTAGGGGTTATATAGGGAATACTATACTGAACTTAGAACCCTGGCAACAATTAACATTTTAGCTGTTTCTTAGGGATTATTATAATAACCAAAAATTAAAGATTATTTCGAAGTACCCCTAAGTCACATTGAAAGTCCACATCGGCTCGGAAGCAAATGAGGCGACGTACCATCTCGGCTGAACCACCCCGAAACTTTGCAGCCATGAAGAGGGCCATGGATAGATCCAAGCGCCCTGGGTGCCCTTGAGCCACTATCTCTTCCAGTGCCTCATCAGCTCCATAGGCAGCAGCAGCATCCAAGGCGCTTTGACCGAATCTATTCCTCGCCAGCGGCTGGCCACCCGCGGCGCAAAGCAAGCGGATGCCCTCGCGATTGTTCGACAGGGCTGCAGCACTCATCGCAGGAATCAGTCCACCCTCTAAGTGGGCCCGTGCTCTAATCAGCCACCTGGCTGCATCGTGGTGTTTGTAAGAAACTGCGAGGTCGAGGGCCGATGTCCAAAGCGGGAAGCCCAGTACTGGCTCATCTTTTGAAGTCCTCTGGTTCACGGAGGCCCTCTGCTGCAAGAGTCCCTGAATCACCTCGACACTGCCAGACAATGCTGCATAGTGCAGCGGCCACCACCCTGCTCTGTCAGACTTAGTAGCACTTTTCAAGCCATTCTGATGTAGGAACTGCGACACTGCGTCCTCCAGGGGCCCCTGGCTGAGCTCGCTGCTGGCGAGGAGCCTCACTGGCTCGATCTCCAGCCCACGAAGGTGCACATTCTGCAGGTTGAAGTAACGGCGAAAGCCGGGAAAGTCACGTGCCCGAAGGCAGTGCATCAGCTTCCGCATTACAATGCTCTGCATCACCGGGGCTAGTTTTTGCCGGTCCCCTTCCTTCGTGAACTCGCCTTCGCCTACAGATCCTGTCGGGAAGGAAAGCACAGCACCCACAAGCTCAATGCCTGAGCTCTTGGGAAGGACTCACTCAGTTGAGAGACGAGGAGATCATCTTCTATACTGTTCTATACACGTATTTATATGTGTATATAGTTTCACACACACATACATATACATGGTTATACATTTATAGCTTAAGATTTGGGGAAACCTAGGGAAAGTTCCTCAACAAGGACCCAGATGCTGGAGCTGCTCTGAATCAGAATCCAAGTGCTGTCGGTGGACAGCTCCCGGGCCGCGCGCTCTACCCGACACCAGCCTCGCTGTCGCCACGTGGTCGACGTAAGCACTTTAGAGTCGCTGGGGCAGTCGAGCGCCGGACAAAGAGCCAAGAAAAGCTGGCAATTGGCCACATAGGCCGGGATGCTGTTAATGGCGTTGGCCTGTTGGCTGCCATCGCTCTGGTCAGACGACCAGGACTTGCGCCGCTCCAGCTGTGGGCAAGAGAAGTAGTCATACCAAACCTAGGTGTCGATTTCAACAGTCACCAGAATTACTTTTAGTTAGGGTTCCACAGCCGCGAAGCAGGGAGCCTAAAACCTATCCTAAGTCAGCAGCCAGAAACGAAGACGCTGCAAGACTGGAAGTCCTCCATCGGCAGAGGTAAAGCACTCGGAACCAAAGTCTCCGTTACAAAATCTAAAGGCACGGACTTCAGTCTCCCGATCATTTCCTGCAGAGCATCCTTCCAGGGTTGCTTAAGGGGGTGTAAGGTTTAGGATTTAGGGGTTTAGGGGTTTAGGGTTTAGGGTTTAGGGTTTAAGGTTTAGGATTTTCTTGGGGGTTTATAGGGTTTACAGATAGTCTCAGTGGAGAAGCCAGTTTTCAATTCAATGAAGACTGCAGGCAGGGCTTCAGCTGTCGGATTCCAAGTTTAGGGGGCTGAACTTACGGCTTGTAGGGCTTAAGCTTCAAGGGGTCCAGGATTTTAGAGTTGAGGGCCGCAGATTCTAAGGTTCTACTCGCACTGGTAGTACTATTATAAGAATAAACATGCTAGGAATAATAATAATAACAATAATAATAACAATAATAATAATGCTAATAATAGGGTGTCCTGCAGAACGCTCATCTGTCGAAACTCGGGATCTGGATGGTCCCTAGAGACCCATTGGTGTGACACAAAGGCCGCCCGCTGCGTCGCGCTGGCTTCGAAGATGCTGAGCTTGCCCTGTGCCTCCAAC
The DNA here is from genome assembly GCA_905221615.1 of Symbiodinium sp. CCMP2592. NCBI lineage: Eukaryota > Dinophyceae > Suessiales > Symbiodiniaceae > Symbiodinium > Symbiodinium sp. CCMP2592. Next base: position 381,508 of record CAJNDT010000802.1, on the reverse strand, counting down.
CCAACACAGGCTCGAAGTCTCTCAAGCAAACTCTTAAAGCCTGAAACCCTAAACTCTTAAAGCCTGAAACCCTAAACTCTTAAAGCCTGAAACCCTAAACTCTTCAAGCCACCCTAAAAACCATCAACGAGAAGACAAGTCCTCAAGGTTGGAGTTCTCATTCCTTGCCTAGACCCTCTAGGACTAAGGGGCTAATATATTCGGGCCTACTTTTGGGGTGCCTTAGTCATTCGCTCTGGCTGTGTGCCATGCGCTCAGGGACCATAGAGGGATATAACTCGACCAAATCTTCCGACCCCTTTCTTACCCATAGGCCCCATAGTAGCTCCATTTTGGGACTACCTTATAGGGTTCTATATGCGAACTTCCTTTTTGAAAAGGCAGGCCTTGAGCTCCTCGTGAGGCAGGATCTCCGTCATCTTCAGCAGCACTTCGACAGCAACCGTGTACATTGGGAACAGCATCGGAGCCTAGGCTAAGTTAGGGTTTGGGTTTAAGGCTTGGGGGCTTAAGTTTAGGGGCTAATGCTTAAGATATACTTGCCTACATGGCTAGTTTTGCACAGAGGGATTCAGGACCTCCAGGCTTGGTTGAAATTTGTGTAAGTGTGGGCGTAGATACATGCATACCTAGAGGCCCCAAAGTAGTTCCTTCTTGGGGTTCATATATAGAATTCTATTAGGTAATCCCAAAAAGGAACTACTTTGGGGCCTCTGGGTATAGTATACCGGTACTCTCGAAGCAGTTCTTTCGTGTGCTGTACTCACGAGGGGATGGGCAGGACTCTCAACCCGCGGGCCTGTAGCCCTAAGGGCTTAAAGTTGTATTAAAGACAAGGTAAGACAAACTTTGGAAAGGAAAGGTCAGTCAAGACCACAATCGAAAAAAACTGGGCAAGTGAAGACAAACGTCGCACAATAGATGCCAAATCAAGGTAAACAGCAAAGCAGAGACTTCCTTTAGCATGGTTTCGGCCCGCATTCACAAGGTTTCGAAAGGCAAAAGCACCACTTTGAAAGCCCTTGTCACCGAAAAACGACGGTCAAAGACAAACAGAATCAACGAAGAAGCTCTAACAGCTTTCAGCAGAGTCCCCTCGACCCGGGCGGTCCGCCAGCGGGCGCAGGTGATGACTACCAAATTTTGAGGATGGGGATGGCATTCATGTGGTTGTTCCTGCTGCTCATCATGAAGATGCCGTCGGAGATGACGAGTATATCACTGCCCGCAAGCCAGACATGTATGTATGTATGTATGTATGCACGTGCGTATGTATGTTTGCTTGCTTGTTTGTACTTATGTACAAGTATATATCACGTGTGAATATAATGTCTATATGAAGAGAACGGATAAACAAATATGTGTGCACGTATATACACACACCGGAGCGGAGATGTGTGTGTGTGTGTGTGTGTGTTCGTGTGTATGAGAACATACATACACAAATAAAAATAAATACATACGCATATGCATCGAGGTATGCACAGGCCGAGGGTCAAGCCCATATTTTTCTGGACCACCCCCTGCATTAACAGCAACGATATCTCTCCAGCAGGGAAAACTGTCCATACTGTCCAATATCCCTGCGAGTAGAAACTCGAAGGGTTAAACCGAAACAGGTCGCCTGGAGGATAGGTCTTGAGAATGCTTAGACCAGGACCTATCAGGTTTGCACACAGCACGCAGTGTTGGCATGCTTCGCAAACCACCCACTGCTGACGTGCTGCTCCTGTAAGTTTAGGGCTTTGCTTTGACTCCCAAGCCCCCTTCAGCCAAAAGAACTAACAGTGGACGGAACCAGTTCTACATACAGAAAGACATTGTGCACCCGTGGCATACCCATAGTAGCCGAGCCGCACCAACATCTTCAGGCAGTGACATGGCATAAAGCTCCAATGGAGTCGGTGTCTTCTTCCCAGAGCAGCAGCGCATCAGCTCGGAGTGCGAAGCCTACCTTCCACAACTTCCGAGTCTCTGACCGAGCTTGGGTCTCCGGACCAAGGCAGTCTGATGCAAGCATAGATATCTTGGGCCTCCAAAGCCCTCTATACAGGTATAAACTATGTCTGTAGAAGTATATATATATACACATATATATATATATATGTGTGTGTATATATATATATATATATATGTATGTATATATATATATATATTTATATTTATATTTATTTATATATATATATATATATATATAGATAGATAGATAGATAGATAGATAGATAGATAGATAGGTATAGCACCCTCCTCCAAAATAATCTACACCATCGTGCCCACTGTCAATCCTCAGACCCCGTACTAAACCCCAAGCCCAGATGTTGAGCCCCGAACGATACGCTTCGAAGTACTACCGCCCGCAACCCCGGGCACCTTCATCCCCAAAACCTCAAACCCAAAATCGCAACCGAAATCTAAATCTCGGAGCCGGCGTCCCTATTCCCACGCGTCTTCAGGAACCGACTGAAGTGGCCTAGTCTAGGGCCTAGACCCTTACCCCTATAAACCTGAGTGAGATAACTTCAATCCCAAACCCATAATTACCACCCAGGCCCTCGACCCAAAATCCATGTATGACGCTCATAAGATGCTGTTAGACCCGTAGACAACATTAAAACCCTGATAAATCACTCTAAGCCTTTATGGCCTCAGGGTGACCAGCGCTTCCCTGACTTGGAGCGCATGAAGGAGGGTCGCCCGAGCTGCCCAGCTGTCGCTGGTCATCGGCGTCCTTTTCGGGTTTCGGAATCTGCGGTGTAGGGTTGGGTTTATGGCTTTCAGGGCTTAGGGGTTATGGGTGTGCGGCTTTACTGCTCTAGGAGTTTATGTTTACGCCGATCGGAGTTGAGGTTAATGAGGATTTTGAGGGCTTCGGACCTTTTGCGCTTTCGGGTGTTTTTAGGGTTTACGAATTGGCGGCTTTGAGGGTTTAGGGCTTTAGGGCCTTGGGGCTGCGGGGTAAGTATCACTGCTCGTCAGCTGTTCATCTCCATTCGTGTATGCATGTTTGGGCATTGTAGCACTTCTGTAGGGGCTTTTGAAGGGGGTTGGTTTTACAAGGGGTTAGGGCGGTAAGGGTTCATGATGGTTCATGTAATAGCAAACGGCTTGCAAGCTGTCGATAGGCGTGGGAAAACCGTGTCCCTAGGGCAAGCCGTACCTCTAGGCCTCTAGGCTTACAGCGGAAGGTCCAAAGTAAAAGACGTCAAATCCTGGTATAGGGGCCTCAACAAATAGACTCGAGATTCAGGCTTTGCTTTTTCTTATCACCACAGTAGTGGACCATGAGGAATCTTAGTACCCAGAGGGCCCATATACACCACCGAAAGACCATCCCTATTATGGTTTTGGGGACCTATAATTTCCATAATGGTAGTGTATATGGGTGGTTGTCAAAATTATTGTCCCCTTTTGGGCACCCTGAACTGAATATTAGGAGCCGTATTATAACAGGGACCCAAAAAGGGACCATAATTTTGACATCCACCCATATGGACCCTCTGGGTTGCTAACAAGTCAAGCTCCCCTGGAAGCAGCCCATCGCCTCGCAAACTTTGCAGCCCCGAAACCCCAACGCCAACAAGTAAGAGCAGTGTGGATGATGCCGTGGAAAACAGTGAAAAAACAGTTTTAAAAAAACCATAGGTTTTTTGGGTTGTTAAACCTATGGTAGTGAAGGGTCAACAGGATCAGGTATTATACCACCTGGGTTATTGGCATCCTATTGATGTCAATTCTGTGCCAATTGCAATTTGACCGCCGGTCCTAAGGATGTCCCGGAAGACACTCCTAGCCCTAGGCCCCCAAAAACCATGAAGCATAATCCACCCATCCTATGGCCCTGAAGCCCTTGCTTCAGCAAGCACGATCTCCGGCCAAACCCAACCCAGTATGAGGTACAAAGCCAGGGAACACTGAGCTGGAAGCTTCAACTCGCGGCATGTGTTGGACGACTAGCAACCCGAAGCTCTAAACCCTTAAACCCTAAACCTGAAACCCTAAACCTGAAACCCCAAACCCTTAACCCTTCAACCCTAAACCCTTAAACCCTAAACCTTAAACCCGAAACTCTCTGAAGATGTCTCTTTGAGGGTTTAGCTTCGCGCTGAGGCTTTCGGCATTTGTCCTCTACGGAATCCTCCTCCAACTCGGTGGACTGCATGCTGAACGTAGAAGCAGCCTCCGGCGAGCTTCCTTTAATCCCAAGAGTCCAAGAGGTCCAAAGTACCTATATGGGAGTTTCCGAAGATTGGGGTGGTGGGAGGGGGGGGGTACCTTATTTTGGGGTTCTTACAAGAAGGATCCTACAATTTAGGGTACTACTATTTTAAGTTTCCCTGTTTTTGGAAACTCCCATCTACTAGACAGTAGGGTTTCTACATCAGGAATTCGTATTCTGAGTTGGGAAAGTATCCCCCATAACAGTAGCTAGGACCCATTGGGAGTGCCTTAGGGTATGTTGCTTTAAAAGAAGGTTGAGGGATACAGTCCTTGGAGTACCCAGACCTTCCAAAATCCCTTAATTAAGGAATATACCTTAAATTGTAATAGGATCCCTAATATGAATTCAGGTATACTCCTTAACTGGGCTTTTAAATAACCAGGGAGAAAAAAGTATAAACTTTTATTTCATAAGGGTTCCTTTAAGAAAAAAAGTATTAAAGTATGGTACTCCAAAGCCCAGTTAATTAAGGGATTTTGGAAGGTCTGGGTATATAGTCGGGCCTGGGGTTAGAAAGGACTCGGAACTTTAGTAAACAAGTTGCCCTAACCACAGAATTTCGAGTACCTAAACTCTAAACCCTAATTATATGGCCCTAACTTCAGAATTTCGAGTACCTAAACCCTAAACCCTAATTATATGGCCCTAATACTTCAGAATTTCGAGTACCTAAACCCCAATTAAGAAAAAGGCCCTAACTTCAGAATTTCGAGTACCCAGACCCTAAACCCTAATTATATGGCCCTAACTTCAGAATTTCGAGTACCTAAACCCTAAACCCTAATTACGTGGCCCTAATTCAAGATTTCGAGTTCAGGCTGTCGGGCTCCTGGGCTTGGGAGAAGAAGCTCTGGGAATTTGGTCCTTGCTAAGGGGGCCCATGCTGGCCAACTTAGGGTTTAGGCTTTTTTGAGGGGTTTAGGGTTTATAGGGTTTAGGGTTTATGGGGTTTAGGGTTTATGGGGTTTAGGGTTTATAGGGTCTAGGGTTTATGGGGTTTAGGGTTTATAGGGTTTAGGGTTTATAGGGTTCAGGGTTTATATGGTTTATAGGGTTTATGGGGTTTATAGGGTTTATAGGGTTTAGAATCAGGAGAGGTCGCGGACAGTGGCGTATTGCGGTCGGAGATCTAGGTCAAAGATACCCACGCCTCATATAGGGCTCATGATGCAAAGAGTTCTGAGGCTTTAGAGCTTCAGGGTTCAGAGTTCTGTACGCTTGGAACTGACATTGGTCGCATGGAGCTGAAGGGTCTGACGCTTGGGCATTTTGTCTGCAAGCACCGTGCGTGTCAGGGTCGAGGGGAGTTCACCCTACAAGTAAACCCCAAACCCTAAACCCTAAAGACCGTAAACCCTGCACCCCAGGTCCTCGGCCTTACCCCTCAACCCAAAAGCCCCGATATGAACGCCCCGTAACTACGATCACACGCGAAGCCCTCAAGCAAAGAGGGCTTCAGGCTTCGCTGGATGGGATGTTTGTCTCCATCATGGCACAAAAAACAGTACACGTACTAACTTGAATTGCGGCGAGCGCGACTGCAAACGTGAAAAGTACGAAGCCAGCTTGTATACGCCCTATAAGCCCTGGTGCTGACACTTCATTAAGGGCCTCCTCGAGGTGACTGTCGTCCTAGGCTTCGGCTTCTTGGATGGGAGCTTTCTGTTTATAGGGTTTACCTATAGTCTCCATGGTAGTTCCTTTTTTTGGTTAACCAGTTTTAATGGTTAGGATCCTATAATAGAGATTTTGGTTAACCAGAATAAGGAACTACAATGGAGACTATAGGTAGGGTCTTTGGTCTAGAAAGCTTAAAAGTCCTACGGCTCAGGGTCTGGAGGGTAAGGGCTGAAAAGGCTTCGCACTCGGAGGGCTCAGAGTCTTATGTGAAAGCTTCGGGGTATGTCCGGTCCTGTGAAGTAAGCGAGTCCCTGAACCCACTAAACCCCAAATTCCTGAACCCTAGACTCTGAACTCTGAACCCTCTGCCGGCCTTTTGAAGCAAACCATCGACATACCGCCGGCAAGCCGAGTCCTCTCTTGAGGGTCTAACCCTTCAGAATTCAGGGCCTGAGCTCGAGGGTTCAACTTCAGACGTTGCATCTTAAGGCACAGCTCAGGGCTTCAAGGTGTTGGGATTTAAGTCTTCGAGTCTATAAGGATTTAGCTTACAGACTAGAGGTGTCAGGATTTATTGCTTCAGAGTTTAGGGAGCAGGAGTTGGTTCAGAACTTCCGAGGACCTTCTGTGCAGATTGCCGCGGGGCCTGCAAATCAAAAAATCCTCTTTGGTGCTGGCTGCGGCTAGTGTGTCAAGACTGTTGAGGAATTCAGGGTTTCTAGACCGTTCTAGAAAAGATGCCGGAAAGCGGCAAAGCAAACATCGAATCTCCACCAAGGGTACTTCTTACACAGACTTTCCCCTCACCCACCCACCCACACACCCACGCGCTCGCTAAACCCTACGCCCTGCTAGCTGCCAGTCCTCCACGAACTCAACCAGCGTCGGCTGCACCGGGGGGTCGGGGGCGGAAACAGTGCGGAACCAGCAGGAACCTGGCCGCAACCCTGAACGCTACCTATAGTCTCCATTGTATTTCTTTCTTTTGGTCTAACCACTTGTATATTAAGGATCCAATAAGGTAACCCCAAAGAGGAACTACAATGGAGACCTGCATCCCCAAACCTGCAATCCTGGAACCCTACCGTAACCCTGAATAACCTGCCTTTTGAGTCTTCCTTGTTATGATTTCCGTATATATGTCCTTAAAAAGCTATAAGTCTTTCAGGGTTAAAGTAAACCCTAAATCTAGGAGCCCCAGAATCAAACCCAAAACATACACCACCAAATTTCTATAAAGCCCTGTGTTCCCTCGCCAAACCCCTAAAGGATACACGCTACTTCATACAGACGTAGCAGCCTACTCACTGAATGTGCCAGACACTACTTGAATAGCATCAGTCTACTTCTACATCAACTTCCGTCTACTTTTTCCCTCCAATGTATCCTACAGTGGAGAAGCCGGGTACCCCACTAAACAAGGACGGTACGTCCTTCAATTTGCAATTACTGTTACTGTTGCGGAATGACTATGTCGGACCACCTACTGAAACGGAGCTGTGCTGCTAGGGATCTTCAGTAAGTATCTCCAGAGGAGTGGGTGGTTGCCCTGGTCCAACAAATCAAGGACGCACGTCTCGCGAGAAGTAGTTCTGGTTCAAGTATCCCCCCTGTATGAGAAGTTCCCCCCTTGCCCTGCAACCCAAAATATAAGCCAGAATAAGTACTAATTGAGGCTATTCCTCAGATTTCAGAGCTCTTTAGTACTATAGTTGAGCCACAGGTCATAAGGTACTCAAAACCGTATTCTGATTTTCAGACGCATGCAACACCTGCCATTTGCCTCGGCATACCAGCATCCCAGGAAAGAGACCAAACTGCAGGTTTGGAATTGAAACGCTTCCAAGTACGGCCCAACAAAGTGTCAAGGCCCCGGCTCATGTGGTCCAGGGCTGCGTTCTCCTGTTGTCGAACTATCGTCGGAGAGACCTTATAAGCCCCCAAACCCAGAAACCAAAACCGGACAGGACGCTATAGGGTTCAGGGCACCCTGAACTCCACCGCTCCGGCCACGCCACTTCTTATTTCCAGGCAGCGGAGAAAGTCGCGCAGTTACCTACATACTGCACTCTCTACGGCAATCCTCTGATCACTAGAATCCTCTGATCACTAGAAGAACCTCATTAAAGCAAACGACAACAAAAACGGTCTGAGGCGGGTTGTGACGAGGGCTCCTGAACGGAGATGAAGGTCCTCCGATACCTCAGCGGATAGGGGCGGTAGAGCTTCGGGTTTAGTTTCGGGGTTTAGTTAGCAGGGGACAGAGGGCAGATACTCGCAGACTTAGAACCTTGCTTTGAAACGTTCCTGCCTAGATGAGAGGCTTATTAAGAGGCGTGCCCGGGGAATCTCAAGTTTTCCGCAGAACTTGTGGACTTCTCTAGTAGGTTGAGAAGGAACCGTTTAGAACTTCGGAAACGGGAATTTTGGTTTCTGAAAGGCCTTCAAACTGTGGTTTACAACACTTCACTACTTCGTGACGACCCACATCATACATGGCACTCCACCCACCCTCATAAGGCACTTTCAGTCTCTTTTCATTTACAAGAATTCGGATTCCGGTACAGGAAGGTGCCCGAAAAGTCGCCTTAATCAGTTTCGAAGTTTCGAAGGTGCCATCGGCGGTCCTGCAGCTGAGCTGCACTAGGTGAGAGGACATGCTTGGCAATTTCCGCAAAGGCACAAGGCGGAGATTGACGTCTACTTTGAGCCCGCTGCAGGCGTAGTATATTTCATGTAAGCATTATATTTCATACGTTACTATGATTTTAGGTTTCTGTATACATGTATATATATATATATATATATATATACATACATAAATCTACGCACATAAATAGATTAATAAACAAATAAATATATATATATATATATATATATATATATATGTATATATATAATTATGCAGATATAGTACATAATATGCAAAACAAGTCTTTGCTCAGCAATCTCACGCAAAGTGTGGTTGAACGCTTTAGATGTCGTGCGCAGCGTCTTGGCTTTCAGGGCTAGGCTTTGTAGCCTGGGTACACTGTACTCCCTTCATTTACCCAAAGGGTCCTAGGTGCTGTTATGGGGGATACTTCCCCAAATCATAATAGTAATTCTTAACACAGAAACCCCACATTCTACCATATAGGTACTTTGGACCCCTTGGGAAAACTTCTGAACCAGCATCCCGCAACTCCAACCCTTACTGACACTGAACCGAACCATGAAGACCAAAGCTTGAACCACAACGGGAACCCCAACCCTCAATCCCGCATCACGGATCCCAGGATGTTTTCATAAAGATCCAAAAGCCTCAGGGACCCGAACGACATAGAGTCATAGAGTCTAGGGTTCAGGGTTTAAGCCCAAGGCACCAGCGCCCCATGTTTGCAATGAGTGCAAGGAATTTCGGGTGCTTTGATATACAGTATCCAGCTCCGAGGGCTTGCATTCCTAACCTTATACATCCTTAGTAACCCGTTTCTACTACTACTACTACTACTGCTACTACTACTACTACTACTACTCCTGCTGCTGCTACTACTATTCCTGCTGCTGCTACTACTACTACTACTACTACTACTACTACTACTACTACTACTACTACTACTACTACTACTACTACTACTACTACTACTACTACTACTACTACTACTACTACTACTACTACTACTACTACTACTACTACTACTACTACTACTACTACTACTACTACTACTACTACTACTACTACTACTACTACTACTACTACTACTACTACTACTACTACTACTACTACTACTACTACTACTACTACTACTACTACTACTACTACTACTACCACTACTACTACTACTACTACTACTACTACTACTACTACTACTACTACTACTACTACTACTACTACTACTACTACTACTACTACTACTACTACTACTACTACTACCACTACCACTACCACTACCACTACCACTACTACTACTACTACTACTCCTACTACTACTACTACTACTATTACTACTGCTACTACTATTGCACCCTGAAGCTGGCAACCTTCTGACCTCTATAGCCGCAAGGTGAAGTTTAACGGCTGAAGGCTTATCCTGTATTCCCAAACCCTACCGAAAAACAGGTTATGACCCCTTACATAGAGGGTCTATTCCCGAAAACAGCAGGTTTTTGGATCCACCGGACAGGCGGAAGGCATTTCGATGCCAAATTGAGAATTCCAGAGCTTGCGCTTTCCTCCCCTCTTCCGCCGATCGCTTTCGCATGCTGGCGAAAAACTTCATTTTGGAATACCTAATGACCTGTACCATTCGACCATAACAATCATGCAACCGGCTCTCCAGCCAAACAACTGTCTGCAGTTCCATGTCGAGCCTAGGCCTGTCTTTGGCATTCAAGCCTTGTCTCAACCCCGATGCATTTGACCCCAAACCCTAAATCACGATATCAACTTCCGAGTTTCTCCTTTCGTGTTTCGGTTTTGGGCAGGCATGAGCCTTGCAGGAGTCTGAGATTAGGTTCTCTGTGAGCGGTCATTGAGCAGCAAGTCTTTTTTGCGGGAGCCGTGGTAAAGGTGCCCATGGTGAGAAGATTGCAGATTCTGGTCGAGAATTGGACCTGATCTCCACAACTCCCATTTGCCCCGGATGAGTGCAAGCAGGACGACCTAGGTTGCACTTCGAGTTTAGTAAAAGTCAACTCTCAGCGAACTTGAGATGAGCTTTAAACCGGGTAGTACGGGTCTGGTGACCCTAGTGTGTCAGAATCACAGCCAACTCGCACCCGCAAACCACAACATGCTGGCATCTCCCCAGCGGCTTACTTCATACAGTTAAACTTTAACTTGTACACCAGTTCAACAAAGCAGTAGACTGTGGACCTCAACCCTCCACTCTTCCTGGCTCATGGTAATTCCGGTGAAATCACTTCAGATTTCCCCTTGGCTCGGCAAGCACTTGCAGCAACCTCTAAACCCTAAACCCTGGAACCTGGAATGGCAGGACAATCTAGCAACAGGAAAACATATACATTGCGCCTTTTTCTTGCAATCCTCCTCCTTCAGCTCCCCCTCCTACTTCTGCTGCTGCCACTGCAACTACTGCGCCACCGCCGCCACCGCCGCCGCCACCACCACCACCACCACACCGCCACCGCCACCGCCGCCGCCGCCGCCACCACCGCCACCACGAGCACCACGAGCACCACGAGCACCACGAGCACCACGAGCACCACGAGCACCAGCACCACCACCACAGATCTTGCTACGACGGCGCGTGCTGCCATTTCTCCTCCTTCCACCCCTCCTCCTGCTCCTCCTCTTCCTACAGATGCTGCTGCTACTTAGCTGCCGCTGCTGCTGGCCTGCCGCGCCAGTGGCCTGTGCATATCTCGGAGGCTGCACGGGTAGCATAGCACCATTATGCCATGCTTCCCAAGAGGAAGAACAAGTCCCGCTCGTGACCCACTCTCATCACTGCACATATAATCAGCCGTGCTCCACACGAGCCTGTATAGCACTTCTGGGATTGGGCCGAACGGGAGTGAAAATTATTCCCGATTAAAGCCTCCGCGCCAAGCTCAGGAGCACTCATCGACAGCGGGCTTTAGGTTCCGTGGGTGCGTGTGTATCCGGAAATATACATACATAAACACATAGCTACATGCGCATATACATACATGCATACACACACACACACACCAACCACCTGCCGACCTACCTACGTCCGTACATACAGACATGCATACATACATACGTACATGCATACTGCATGCATGCAGCTGCATACATACCCAACTACATACATACCTACCTACATACATACCTACCTACATACATACATACATGCGCAAATGCTCAAGGTGGACACATGTACATACATATGTATATTTATGTATATACACACACACATATAGAGGGATAGTGTGCCCCCTTTTGGGTATGTAGGTATACAGACTGTAAAACCCGTATGTATACGCAAGTGGTTTAAGCCTTTCGGATTTGGGTCTGCGATGTGGAGCAGGTTCTGGGGCTTGCGGTTCAGGCATGTTTGTGTCTTCAGGTCTTACGAGGGAAGAGAGGGTTCGTACTATGGCGTTGGCAACAGTTTAGTTTGGTAATTTAGGGAATAATCAGTGCCAGTTCTTGGATTTCTTTACGGTTCATCGTATCATTTGGGCCTTAATCCAGGGTATGTCATGAAGGAATCCCAAGGAACAGAATTTGTTATTGGCCAGGCTTCTGTATCATACCTATCTTTCGTGTCCACGCCTTGCTCCCGGTTGACTTGCGCAAAGCATTAAGCTGGCTAACTGCACCTGAGGGGCCGTACCCGCCGCAACATGGAACAACAAACTGGCGTCAGATCTGCCTCAACCCTATAACAAAATATCTTCTTTCTGTGGGATCCAGGGATCCATATAGATGTCATACCGCTTGTCTCCTAGGGCCCCAAGGCCCAGAACTTTGGCCGTGCGACCCAGTCAGGGGCAGGTACTGAGCCCAGGCCATTGGTGAGGTTGCGAATTGTGGTGCAACTTCAGGCTGTCCACTCCTCCTTGTTGCAGCGCCGCCACGTGGCACAAACGTAGCAAGTGCTTGGCTGTGGCCCGGAAATGAGTCTCCCTGTCAACCGCGAAAGATAAGTCCCATGCTCTGCAAATCCCCTGCAAACCTCACTACCGAAGGCGACCACCGAATCTTTTCGACAGTGCGCAGGTGACAAGGCTCTACGTTCGGGTTGTTGGACATCTCGAAGGTGATAGGGCTCAAAACTAATGACGCCGTAAACGCACAAGCCAGGGTCTGTTGAACAAACGATATCGCGCACTGCGAAGGCGTGCCAAGAAGCTAGACTACTGTTTCTGGCATGAGTGAGCCCTGGGCTATGCGGTTTTATTTTGCCTCACGGTTAAAACAAAATTGCCGAAGCCGGCGGCGACTCCCAACAAGTAGAGTTATAATATGGCAACAGGGCACGCATGTGCCAGAGGAGCAAGCCCTTGCAGGCCGAGCTAAGATTCTCCTTGATGAGAGGATCATGGCACCTGTGTAAGCTTCCGACCGAGGCAAGTTTCGCATGAACTAGTTGTATATTATAAGCGCAGTTGAAGCAGTCATAAACCAGCATACACCTAAGCATGCGCCTTGAAGTACTAGATGGCCCAAAGGGTTTTGAACTTGATTTGCACCTTTTTGTGCAGCTGTTCCCAGCTCACCGAGTGAGCCACGAAGGACATTTGGACCGCAAAGCTGTAAGAACCACATCGTAGTTTCGGGGGGGGGGGGGGGGGGGGGGGAAAGGCACGTAAGAGCCATATACCCTCCTCAACTGTTACTTTTCGGAAATTCCCCTTCTAGCCGGCGTTGCCTTTAGTAGACCCTGGTTCAAGTTTTACATTGTTTGAGGGGGTGGCAGTAGCTCGCAGGGGTTCGCCAGGGAGTTCACTGCAGATGCGGAGCAGCATAATTGAAACGTACACCCCTACATACATGTTCGAATCAATACCTGGATCCCAAAAGTATGTAGAATCATAGCCCTTGTAGGGTTTTGGGCCATTCTTCAACCGACTTTTGAGGGTTTTGGTAAGCCGTACAGCAAGTCCCCATGAAATCTGCCGGACAGACTTCACACTCCAAACCCTACGTGAACCTCTGATACACCAAAAAGCCTGAGACTCTCCAAACTTTGAGTAACCGGAGAGAACGCGTAAGACGTCCAGTAGAAGGGCTGTAATTGCGCTGCTTTGGCACGGTATAGTTGCAGTATATTTTCAACTCTCATGTCTTGATGCCTCCGTTTTGGTTGCCTCCTCTTCAGCACACGCCGTGCAATCCTTCCCGCAATCCGCAACACATCCTGGCTGCTTAGAACGGATGAACCCATGTCCACTTTCAGCAGAGCGGGATGCAGGGGTGGGGGGGAGGGGGCCGGAGAACTGCCAATACGACGCACGCGCTGCCGAGCAGCTATATTCGCCGCCAAGCAATGCACAGGTCCCAGAAGAGACAGCATGTAAAGCGAAGATTCCGAAATCCCCCCGCTTTCACGCCCATGGCCCCATGATGCAGAGCAAGCTTGGTTTTCGAGTGAAGGTGACATGAAGGTGAAAGGTTTACACAGGGTTCAAGTCCAAAGACCAAGATAAAGATGCCAAACGACATTCTAAGCAAGGATCCTCCCTACAGAGCGTCCCAATACCAAAACTGCAGCAAGGCTTCACCCAGCTCATTTGGGAGCTTCCGAAAATGAGGGGTGCATTATTTGGGTCCTTATAATAAGGATCCTACTGTTTAGGGTGCTCGATTAGGGTTCCCTATTTCCGGAAACTCCCATTTAGAACCCCCAGCCATGCTCTAGTGGAACACTTTGGGGAGTGTAAGTTGACGGCCTTACATAGGGGGCTGCTTACTCCAGAAGGCAAAAAATTAAGAAGCTCACAGGAACTAGGGGCACTATTCAGAATTCAGGATTCTGTATTACAACGGCAAGGGCGGAACATCCAGGCTGCACTGTTGAGGTTGTGGTTGGAGCCCTGAGATTTTCGGGGCTCATAGGGATCTAGGACTGCAAAATTATGGCTCTCATGGTTTAAGTGTAAGGCTAAGCCAGGTGTTGAAACTTACGCTTTAATGATAGGGTTTCAGACGCCTTTTTTCGAGAGCCAGGAGGACAACTGACGCTAGAAGCTGGGCTGGGAAATTAGGTCTGAAGTGTGTGTGTGTGTGTGTGTATACATATATATTATATGTATGTAGATATTTTGATGTATAATACAACATAGTTTATACAACCGAATAAGATAGAATAACCATGAATATACTGTAATATGACAAAACAAATTGTCTAGAACAATAGCCATCTAGCATACCTTGTCATTTAATACCTTAATATGGTGAAATGCCTTGTACTCAGCAACGCATTAGGATGATAAGACACGGTATAAACTGAAATGTCACACTATCGTAAAAAATTAAAATGATACGGCATCATATGGCATAGTGTAAATAGATGTGGTGTACTTTGGCATGTTATAACCTGAAATATTGAAATACACAAGAGAATGTAGCATTATGTATGGTGTGCACTATTCTGTCCTGTGTTATATGTTCCTTAACTATGTTGGCTGGTCTTGGGTTATATTATACCATATCATGTAATATTAAAACAACTAACAGAATATAAGATGAACTAACATGGCATGAAACAATGTAATTGGATATGACCAGTGTATATATACGTATATATGCATATACACATATGTATATATATATATATACATATGCAAAAGTAGCAATCTATCCAAAGTGCGTATATATATAGGGTTATACACATGTATTTTGCTATGTAATTACATATGTACGGACGTACGCACGTATGCATGTGTATATATATATATATATATGTGTGTAATACATGATGTATGCATGTATGTATGTAAGGGCCCCCTTAAACACTGTTCGAATCTGCATGGGGCTTGGACTCCACATACTGCCATTGATCCGACGTCAACTCTGGGCGCTGTGCGCACGGTCGCACGGCATAATCAATCGAATAATGTCGTGGTGCCGATATGCTCGAGAGATCGCACGCCCTAGGCCCTAAACCCTGCACCCTCAACCCTAAACTAGACTGTTCGGAGCCCTAAAACCTGAACGACTGAACACGAAACCTTTCCTAGTTGCTGAGTTCATAAGCAGCAGAAAATGTACACATTCAGTTTTATAGTGGGTAGTATTATCCCAAAAAGTGTAAAGTGTATTCACTCAGCTACTAACCTTTAAGGACGTCAAGTTGGTTATTCTGATCAGCAGAGGGCAATCGAACAGTGCAGTAAGATCACACACAACAGCCACACCCCAGACCAAACGAACAGGCGAAGAAACAACCGCTGTTTCAACGCAATGTAGCACATGACAAAACATTCAAAGCGCTTGCCTTCTACGACGGACAGACCCATGTGCATGAGATCAGCATCATCCGAAGTGTCTTTCACATTGCAGGAGATTTAGGATTTTGGGGCTTCGAAGGGTTAAATTCAGGTCAGTGGGGGTCTAGGTTTCGTTGGCAGCCGCCCACCCCAAACCCAGGACCCTACAGGGCTTTACGCAACAGTATCAATGAGCTGAAACAAGCCTATCCTACCCGTTTCGTTGACTTGGTAAGGGTCCCTGCAAACAGCATATGAGGTTTCATGCTAAAAACCCTACCAAATGTAGGTTCTTGTGCTGGGTTCATCTGGGGAGCTGGGCATCATCATAACCCTCCTAGACCCAGGTATAGCCTTCCACAGTCGAGGTCGGCCTCGCATCAACCCTCAACCCAGAACCCTCATCCGGCTCATCCCCATACTTTAGGATGCCCGGTAACCTAGGAATATTTCAAGGGCTACCTTTTTGGTATTGGGTAACTTTATAAGGAACCTAGGACTACAAAAAAGGGAATAAGGGTACTACTGGGCATCCTCGTATTCCCCAACCTGGGCCTCGAACTATGGAGGTCTAGAGCTGGATAGCAAAAGCTCTGCTTTCCCCAAAGGGTCCAAAGTACCTATATAGTAGAATGTGGGGTGTCTGCATTAGGAATTAATTTTGGGGAAGTATCCCCCAGAACAGCACCTAGCACCCTTTGGGTTCTCGGCGCCCTAAACCCTAGAATCCTAGAAGAACACCGATGTTAGCTCTTGGTTGGAGAGCTTTGTCGCTGGGTTTTTGTAGCGCAGGACTGGGGATTTGGTGAGGCTTCGGCGCTCAGGGTTTGGGGCTTAGAACCTGCTTTTTTCAGGCAAAGCCTACCGGGAATATGAGCTGAAAGGGAAAATTAACAGTCTTTAGGATCCCAAGACCCGCATACCCCAAAGATCTTTCATCTGCGACTTTCTCTCCAAAGCAATTATCGCGCCATGCGAGTCCGGGCTGATCTTCACCTGACAGCACGACGGCATCATTAATGTAGGGGCCTTGGTAATTAGAATAGGGTTTTGGGGTATAGTATACTATAATATAAAAACGACAATAAGGAACTTTCAAAGTAGTTTAGGCCCCTATGGTAAGCCCCAATGCCCGAATTTTCTGACCCCTTGAGATCTGTAACCCCCGGTCACAGCTGAGTAGTTTGGACCCCTCCCTCCCTCCCTCCCTTCACCACGATCCATATCGCAAACGCACCCTTTTCGATCAGCCTTGGTAGCCAAAGATTATGGTTCCCTCGAGCATGTTAAGTTATATACTTTACAGTGTGTAGGATTCAGGTTCTACCTGCTTCCTGTTGCAGGATCTTGCTACAGGTCTCGGGCTCCCCCTGACCTTTTAATCCCTAAATTCCTAATCCAGAATAACCGCATTAACCTGGCCTGCTACGCCCTGCAACTCCTTCTTCGGAAATCAACCCTTAAGGTACCGATATAGTAGAATGTAGGGTTTCTGTATTAGGAACTACTATTATGATTTGGGGAACATATCCCTTAATAGCAGCAATTAAGACCCTTTGGGTAAGAAACTCCAACACTTGAAACCCGCAAGACTCGTCTGGACCTGGGAAAGAGTCACCCCTGTCGCAACAGCACTGCAGACCAAGGCGAACACCCAAGCACCCCGGAACCACCTTAAACAAACACGTTATTACCCAAAAACCTACACTAGACCTCTAAACACCCTAAACCCTAAGCCCTAAACAAAACCACTAAACCCCGAAACGCAAAACTCTAAACCTCAACTCCACATCCGAATCCCCAAGCCCTACACCCCAAGCCGATCCCACATCGCTTGAACTCTGTCAGAAGATGTGGCAAGTCCACTGACTTCGGGTCCCTTCTAGGGTCCTGTTTACAAGAGTGCCATACTATTTTGGGGACCTAAACAGGGACCCCAATGAGAACTTCCCAAGTAATCATCGGAGGTGTCTGTAGACACGGGGTCCGACATCTTAGCCCCACACCCATGGGCTTTGGGCTTTTAAGGCCTGGGGGGTTTGGGTTTCAGATTGAGGGCTTAAAGGTTTGGGTGAGGGTTCGGGTTCAGTGTTTGAGGCTTTGGGGTTTAGAGTTGGCGCCTTCTTCGTCGTAGAAAGGCCTCTCAGCCCTAAGCATCGCCTCCTAAACTTCTGATCACCCCCCTCCCCTCCATGACGTGGGGTCATCAATAGTAAGCCCTTACACTAACACCTACATGAAAGCCCATAAACAACCATACAAATCGGGGTTTCCGAAAATAGGGGACCCTGATATAATACCCTTAGTAGTAGGATCCGTATGATAAGGACCCCCAAACAAGGCACCCTTATTTTCCGAAGCTCCCAAATGATAGAGGAACCTGATTGAGAAACCTTGGGCTTTTATTAGGGTTCCTCATAGGAATCCTACTATTTTGGGATGTTAAAGGCCCAGGGTTTCTTAGTCAGGTGTCCCCTTTAAACCTCAATCGCTGCCCAGATACCGAGCGATCCTTTGATGCTCGAGAGAAGAGGACAAAACATCTGGCACAAAACTGGGCCGAAGGTCTTTCACCTGCCAAGAAGCACGAAGCACGTTCATGGACTATGCCGGGTTAGAGTTTATGGTCTAGGGCTTAGGGTACTATGCAGTTTCTGGCGCCGAACATGAGTACGCTGATAAGGAACTTGCTGACCCTGCCCTAAACTGTGGATTCCACAAGTCTTACTACAACCCAGATCGCCATCATTGTTCTGTTCCAGGGATGCTCATGAAGTTGTCGCTGCCCTGCGCTTGAAAGCACCTGTTGCACATCGAGCTATAAAGTGTCTTTGGCACAGCGAGTAGACTAGGACGGCGAATGGGGCTGTGACCCACAGCTCGTCGGCCATCAAGAGATCCCCACCCTAAATCCCTGAACCCCGAAACTGAACTCCGAATCGCAACCCTTTTACCCTAAACCTGGAACCCTCTACCCCTAACACCTGCACCCCCAAACATTAGAAACCTAAACCTTGACCCAAAACTCCAAAAAACCTAATCCTAACCACTAAACCTTAACCACTGTGAACCCTACATCCTCAACCCTAAAACCCTGAAGTCCGAATTCTAGACCCTAAACCCTAACAACCCTAAACTCTAAAACCCTCACGTCCGAAGACTTAACCCTAAACCCTAAAAACCCTAAACCCTAAAGACCCTTAAAGTCCGAAGTCTTAAGGGAATCCTCGCAGAGCCGACCTCCGGCTCCCCATTGCGCAGGCCAGCAGAGCAAGTGCCACTGGGGCCTGGAGCGAAATTTGGCTTGGGGGTTAGGGGCTTAGGGTTTCAGGTTTTAGGGTTTAAGAGCTTTTAGGGTTTAGGGTTTTAAGGTTTGGTGATTTTAGGTTTTAGGGTTTATAGGGTTTTTTGGTTTTAAGGTTTGGGGGTGCAGGGTTTAGGGTTTAGGGTTGAGGATGAATACCCCAGCAAAAAAAGTTAGCTTTTTCCATTATGGTAGGATCATACAAACCGAAAAAGGTAAAAGGTTGCCTGCTCAGCTACTCAGCTGGGGGGCTTCTATGTTCAGGGCGCTTAGTGCTTAGGAGTTTGGGTTAAGGGCTTAGGGTGTACGGAAGTTTGGGGCTGTAAATTCATAGGGCTCTTAGAGCGGACTGTCCGGGCTATTGGTGCTGCAGTCCTTGTGGAATCGTTGGCGTGTGTCTGGTGTGTGCATACTACACACACGTACAGATATATACATGTGTACATACATATGTATATATACATAATATGATTTGCACACATACGTACACATGTACACTCGAAATTCCTGTACGTGCACATGACATGCTGCACATGAAGATCTTTTAAGGGCTGGTGCCAGCTTTCACAGAGCCTCAAAGCGCCGCAGAACCTCTTGCAGGCTGCTGGGGACACATCTAGTCAGCACAGGGCTTCAAAATATTTCCATACATCCATGACGGGTCTTATTCAGGCCTGTTGGGAGACTCCTTGGCCATACTTCAGGCGTATGCATATCTGTGCCTGTTCGGACATCAGTGGCTATGGGAGAAACCCCATTTACCGTACTACTTGCCTGCTTGTAGCCTAGGCTGCTACACAAGTGCCACGTTATTTCAAGTGCTGTAGGGTTGAGCTGGGATTTGATGGCACGGTCATTGCTCGCAGTCTCGTCTAGTCTTGCTGAGCTCTAGACAAGTAGTCACAGGGCCCGAACAGCAGCTAGGGACACGGCAGGTACCCCCGTGAACCGTATGGGAGCTTTGGGGATGCTCGAATCCTAAGGCTTTCGAATGCGCTTGCTCTGTTACCCGTTCCAGGGTGCAACACGAGAACGAACAAAAGCTTTGATCCAGAAATGTGCTTTCGAACCCTAGGCTGCTGCTGTAGTCGAGCACGCGTTGTTTGAAGCGAGCTTGGGAGTCTCCGTTGATTTTCTAGGCTCGTTCTCTAAGATACAAGGGCCGCACACCCTAAACCCCAATTCTGTAGGGCGCACGGGCTTTCGGAGCCCCAAAGTAGGGGCTGTCTTAGGAGCAAGGCTCAAGATCCTAACACCATGAACATAAAGCTTCGACCCAAAACCTTCAACATCCTGAACCTCAAACCATAATCCAAGGGTAACAGGAGGGACCCTTAATCAGGACCCCTAGGTATATACCCTTAATATAGCCAATTATACACCCATTATATAGCCCATTATGGGGTAGGGGTCCCCTTTAAGAGTCCCTCCTTTTCGCCTTTGACATAAACTCATAAACGTTGAACCCTAAGCCCCGCTCTTTAAGATCCTGAAGATCCGGAAAAGGGTAAGCTCCGCGCCATCTTCGCCGAAACAGTGCCGCTGGTGCCTCTAAGGTCTTGGCTTCTTTGAAGGGGCTCTGCGAAGGGTTCTAACAAATTTCTTTTAGCAGGACTATCTAGAGGGTTCTATTATAAGGGGATTTAGGGTGTCGGGTTTAGAGAAAGGCGTTCTATAAAGGAGTGCAGAGCCTGAAGGACTAGACGCGGGCTGTGGGGGGTTTTATTCCATTATATGACGTATTCCGGCACTCACAGTACGGCTGCAAATCAAGGACTTACGCCAAAGTATTCGAGGTTCCGGAGCTCTAGTTGCAATCACCGCAGTTTTTGCCGAAACTACGCACTGCTGCGATCCCCCATTCGTGGCAGTAGTGGAACTACTATCCAACGTAATGGCCCCTGCAGCAGCAGCTGATGCTTCTGATGATGATGATGATGATGTCGGCAGTGAGGATAAGGATAGAGCACTCGCTCACTATTAGTGGCGCAAATACTTGAGCACAGTCTGCAGCATGGCCTTGTTTGCCTGCTTGCCGCATGGCACTATCTCGATTGAAGCAAGCAGCTAGGTCTAGAAAGGCAGAACCCCTAGGCCCCTAGGTATATACCCTTAATATAGCCAATTATGTACCCATTATATAGCCATTATAGGGTACGGGTCCCCATTAAGGGTCCCTCCTTTTCCCCTTCGAGCAAATGAAGCGACACTCTGGTTATATCTGATGGCTCAAGCATCATGCTCTAGACCCTGAAGTCCTAAACTCTATACCCTAAACTCTAAGTCCTAAACCGCAAACCCTAAACCCGACACCTGAGGAAGGATTGCGTCCCCAGCCGTACGGACTTTCCGAACATAGTCTGGCAATGTCCCTGAACCCTATGAGCCTCTACCTGAACCCGCAAAAGTACGAAACATAATGGCCCAATACCTTTAAAAGGCTGTTATCCTACATACTTTTGGGGTCCAGGTAATCACCACAAACCCCTACTCCCTCCACCCAACCCTCAACTCTAAACCCTGAAAACCTGAACACGAAAATCCCGAAACCCTGAACACAAACCCCCAAAGGCCCTAAACCACGAAAACCGAAGCCCTCAACCCGAAACACAAAATCCCTGAGAAGTTTGGCCTCCATCGCCCAAGCTGGCGACCTCGATACAGTGGAGCTTCGACCCTACTGGACCCTAAGAAACCTACCCTCTTTTAGGGCTCGTGAAAGTAAAAGCCAGAAAGTTGGAATATGATTATCCTAAGCCCTTTATGGTAAATTAATGTAAATTATAAGGTACCCTACCCTGAAACCATATTCCAACTTTCTGGAGCTCCCTTTAATACGATTTCTTTACAGAGGTCCTGAAAAAGGTAGGTCACTTGAGGTTAAGGTAGCCTTAAACTCCTAGGAGTCAGGCTTGACGGCTGTGGCTCCGTCGTCGGGGTTTGCTTTCGGATTTTTTGTTTTTTAGGGCTTAGGGTTTTGGGGTTTGGGTTTTTGGGGAGCAAGGCTTCATGATTACGGCTTTCAGGGTTTAGGGTTTAGGGTTTTGGGTTTAGGGTTTAGGGTAGGGGGGTTTAGGGTTTAGGGTAGGGGGGTTTAGGGTTTAGGGTTTTTGGATTCACGGCTTCCTGATGCAAGGTATAAAGGCTTCAGCGTGT
The DNA here is from genome assembly GCA_905221615.1 of Symbiodinium sp. CCMP2592. Lineage (NCBI taxonomy): Eukaryota > Dinophyceae > Suessiales > Symbiodiniaceae > Symbiodinium > Symbiodinium sp. CCMP2592. The sequence continues at coordinate 359,303 of CAJNDT010000802.1, read as the reverse complement.
GAGCATGTTGGTGCTTCACGGCGTTTCGGCGTGCCTTTCAAAAGGATCTTGCCATATCAAGGACTAATCATGTTGGGATTCCATACTTCGCGAAACTCCACCTCTTGAACGTCCTCCAAAACTTGATGACGGTAATATGTGGGATGATCCCAATCTTTGAAAAGGCATCCTTAGCCTACCTACCTCCATCCCCCCTTGCATGCCCTAAGCTCGGAACCCCTCAAACCCTCAGTTGTTGAACCCTCAGCCCCAAAATTGCAACTCCTAAATCCCTAAAGGTTACACCCTACACTAAACCTCCAAGTTGCAAATCCTTTAAATCCTTATGCCAGGTATCCCTCGTTAAAGATAGGGGATGGGAAACATCGGAAGCTACTCACCAGCCCCAAACCCAAGGAAATACAAGTTGAAACTTTCAGAATCGACTACCTCATCTAACCAGTGGTTTTGGGGGTTCCCTTGGCTCTTTAGCTCCTTACTTAACAGGGATTGTCATCATCCCTGGCTCCTTTGCTCCCCCAATATTAATGGTTAGCTATAAGAACCCCAAGAGTGGAAGAGTTGAGTTTACAGCCAATAAGCTTCTTGGTGAGCCTTTTGTGTTGTGGTGTTAAGGGCTCTCCATGCAGAACGGGCCTCAATGGAGCTGTGAAAACAGTAACTTAGTTGCTGTATGGGTTTAGGGTTTAGGAATCAATCTTGTTGAGGGCTTAGGGTTCGCTATTCATCGCCAGCAAGAATAAAGAAGAATAGTCATAGCAGAAAGGAGCCCTAGAGGACAGTATTAGTAGCCGTTCAGGCTACTATATCAGGGAATCTTGTTGGTGGGTGCCTTTTTCGGGTCTGAAGTAAAGAGGTAAGTTTTGTGTGATGATGTTTGTTCCAAGGGCCTACTGTAGGAAGCTGATTAAGAGACCCTGTGCCTATAGTCCCCAATATAGTCGGATTCATATAAGGAACCCCAATAAAGGCCCAAGGTTTCTTAATCGGGTTCCTACATCATTTGGGAGTTTCCGAAAATTAGGGGTACCTTATTTGGGGGTCCTTATAATACGGATCCTACTACTTAGGGTATTACGGGTTAGTGTTCGTTTGTGCTTGTTTGGGGAGGGTTGAGACAAAAACGGAGCCAGGCCTGTCTGTTTGCTCAGAATGCGGGGTGCTGTTTGGGCTTCACTGGGATGCCCAGTTACCTAGGAATAAAAAGGGCTCCTCTTTTTGGTATTGGGTAACTTTATAAGGAACCGAGGACTACCAAAAGGGAATAAGGGTACTAGTGGGCATCCCAGTTCAGCGTTCAGGCAAAAGTTGTGTGTTTGGTGTGCGTCGAGCGTTTAGAAGCTTGCGGTGAGGCATAGTGCTTGACGACGACGATGCAAGCATGCTGGCAAGATGATGCCGGCTCATACAAAATAAGCTGGAAGAGTAGCACTGCAAGACTTTGGCGTGGACTGAAGAGTTGAAGTCGGCCTCCAAAAATGGGGTCTTCTCAAGAGTGAGGGTCGCTAATTGCAGTAAGACATGTAAATTCGCAGGCAAAGGTAAAAGCCGCCATCTAACACACCTGGAAATACTAATAATAAAATCAGGTGTTCGTTCATATGTGGTCTGTTTTAATTAAAATAAACCACGCTTCCGTTCCTCTGTCACTTCATTGTGTTTATTTCAATTCAAAGAGACCACACGAACCAACCTACACCAACCACGAACCCATTTGCTAATTCGCTCAAACTTGGAAATGATGAATGATTTAAACGGCTGGAGATTGAAGCCCACACCAACATCAGGAAACGCCAGTGATAAAAGCCCTAATTTCAGGATACAGGGTTTAGGGCCTTTAGGGGTTTAAGCGAAATCTTAAGCAGTATGAACACACAGTATAGAAGACATTTCTTATAATGTTGTCCGATTCCGTATCATAAGTAGTACAGTTCTATAGATTCTATAGTTACTGTAGTACTATAGCAATACCGTACAGTATAATGCTATATTGTAATTACCAGGCAGGGTGATAGTTATAGTATCGCAATATAGTAGAACTATATAGTACGCGTTAGTTATTGTGCAATACAGTATGATGTAGTACTGAGGGTAGAAGATGTTCCTGAAAAGGAACCGGGAAGCCCTGCAAGGTCGCCCAAAGATCGTGAAAGGGGCGAGATCTGCCACGAACGTTTTTTCCTATTCCTATTCTTTCTGTGGACGGGCAGTTGTCGCAACTTTCGATCTGTCGGCCCAGAACATGGGAGAACTCCACACCGACCGCTGTGCAATCGTCAGAATGTCCAACTGCTACGCCTAGACGAGCCAGCCTACATTGAGCCAGCAAGTCAGAGCGCTGCTGGGAGTGTTCTCGCGCCGCTGTTCGGGAGAAATGTGTTCTTGGACACGCAAACCACCAAGTCGTGCTCCCCAACGATTTCGAAAACGCTGAAGCCACTTCCGCTGCTTCCGGGCACTTCCACCAGCCAGTTTGCGCAACTTTTCCTTTATTTGAGCGGGAGCATGGGCGGAAATTTGCACTGGACATCAAACAGAAGGTTGGGGTCCACTCCCATAACCCTGTAGCGTTTTAGATTGGTGCCCTCTAGTCTCGGGTCTTGGAGTGTTAAGGTTTAGGGGTTTTTAAGGGCTCGGCTTAGCCATGACGGGGCTAGAAACCTGTCTGAGAGAGTGTTAAGGGCTCGGCTTAGCGATGACGGGCTGAGAAACCTATCTGAGAAAGCGGCTGTGGTTATTGTCATGGTCTCCGTCACCACCGAAGTTGTGGTAGACATGGTCGCCGACGTCGTGGTCGACAGAGTCTCGCCAAGGTTTCAAGGCAAACGGGTCCACCCAACTGACTGAGTACACCCCTCATGCGTCAAGTTGTTAACTCCGGTCCACATTCCGACAACCCTAAAGCGAGTTACATCGGTGCTCAATTCAGTGGAACTGCGGCTTCGGACCCTCAGGAGCTGGATGTTCCCGGGAATCATACAGCAATTGAAGTTTGGGTTGTGGGAGTTGTTGCGGAAGTGTGTGTTGAGGGCAAGGCTTCAACGGCTCTGGAAAAGACTCTGGAATCCATCCTTATTCCCTCTTAGCCCTATATTCCTAAACCCTATTAACCATACGCGTGGGGACTGCGAGTGCCCCCCAATGCAAAGCATATGGAATGAAGAGCGCCGATCAACAACGCCGCCGTGTCCATGGGGACAGTTAGGGAGGGGAGTGGTAGCAGCGAGACCACCGTCGCTAGATCGCAGTGCAAGATGTCAAGGCTAACAGGTGTGACTATTCAGAGAAACCAACTCAAATGTCCCACTCCAAGGCAACCAAACCCTGACAGCCGAAAGCCAAAGACTTTAAACCCTAAGCCGCAAGTGGTCTCTTTGTTATTTATAGTTTGGAGAACTGGTACGTCTCGAGGCTCTAGGAACACCTGGTTTCGGACTTACCAATTTAGCACACGGAGGGGCAAACAATATCTGGGATTAGTGAGCCGAGTGATGGTTTCAGGTTTCTTAGCTCTAGAAGTATGATAAGGAAGCCGAAGCCGTAGTAATGGTAACTTCTGGGTCGTCGTCAAGGAACTTGCTGTGCATTGATAAAGATCTATACTATTTCACGATTTACCTATTCTTGATGGGTAACTTCCTCAACAAGAACCCGGACTGTCGGGCTACTAGGATGCCATGATAGGGCTCCTTGGTGGGGCACTGATAGCTCAAACCCCACAAGTGGGATGAACCATGTTGAGCTGAGGGCAGCGCTGTCGTCGCCTTTGGGTTTTTGTGGTTTTGGGTTTACGAGTTTTGAGTCGAGGTTTCGTGCTCCCTTCTTTGTATGGAGTCGAGTAATACAGGGGTCTATATAAATACCAATACTGTTTTTTTGTGTTTCCGTATTATAGGTATTGTATAATGCTCCCCCAATCCCTATTCTAATTATTAAGGCCCCTATATTGTGCGCATCCTCCTTAAACGTTGGGCATTCTCTCAACACTACAAGCCTTGGGCCTCAAGCGTGAAAGACAGGCCAACTGACTCGAAGTGATATGGGGCTGATCGAAAACGGGCTCCGTTGAAAGCTCATGCACTTGCCGATTGCTAAACATAGATCCTAGCTTGGAGTCCCAGGCCCCAAGCAGGTGCCAGAGCTCATCAGGATTTAGGGTTTAGGGCTCCGGGTTAGGGAAGAGGCGCAGGGCAAGGGAATGAGACTTCAGGATTTCCTGAGTAATCATCAATCATAGTAACAGTAATACTGAACATCGCCACAATAGTAATAAGAATCATCATCAATAATTGTAGGTGCTTGTGATGGCATTGTATAGGTCAAAGTCTACCGTATAAGATCTCAACGAGCTTTCAGAGTGAGTTGCAGAAGCATTGTAATGTGATAGTTTGTGACTATTTATGACTATCGAAGAGCCCTTGGGATGCATGTAAAGAGCCCAATACAGCTTAATGAATGAACATTCTCTAAACATTAGTAGGATACAATAACAGTCCAAGGACTAGTTCTTGATGCTGGTTTCTTGGGCGTGCAGAGGGCTCTCGCGGCGGAGCGAAGCTCGGGCAGCTACAGACCCCTGACGGTATAACTTGCCCGAGCCCCGAGATGAAGTCTGGCCCAAGGTGCAGTGGCGGTCGTCATGGTCGTGGTGGTTGTGGTAAGGTCCACAACATCAATGACGACACCTTGAGACTCAGTACCCTGGGTTTGGGGGGGGCGTAGTGTAGGAAGCTGATTTTATCAACTCTCTGGTCCTGTATATCAGATTGCAGGATGCAGCGTGCATACCAGGACATTACGTGGAGAGCCCTCTGAAGGACCATGATGGGATCCGACGGTAGGCATTGGGCTTCAGATGGCTTTAGGTTTGTTTTTACTCTTATTTCTTCCATCTTTGCGATGCATCGTGTTTCTTCCTTGTATGCCACAATGACCTCCAGCTTCAAGCAGACCATGCCTGAAGGGTGCAGGATGTCAACCTGTAGGGGTGGACCCTGCGCCACATCGTTGAATAAGGCGGATCAGCTGATGATCTTCGTGGTCTTCGAAACAAGGACTAGGATACCCAGTAACCTAAGAATAAAACGGCCTCTCTTTTTGGTATTGGGTAACTTTATAAGGAACCTAGGACTACAAAAAGCGAATAAGGGTACTTACTACTGGGCATCCTAGAGGAGACCAAGGAGACCGAGCCCTTTGCAGCTACGACAGGACATAGTAGAAGCCAGAAAGTTGGAATATCATTATCGTAACCCCTTTAAGGTAAATTATAGGGGATCCTACCACTGATCCATATTCCAACTTTCTGGAGTTCCCTTTAAAGCTGAGAAAGGCGTGAGGTCCTGCAGCACTACCTTTTGAAAACAAATCGTTTCGTCGCAAGGCAACCATGCGCGTTGCCAAAGTGAACCAGAAGGAACTCCACGCCGCAGGTGAGATTTCGAAGGGGGGGGCACGGCCGCGCCATGCGTGTCAGACACGATGCCTGAATCCGGAAACCCCACACCCTCTGGCAGAAAATCCAGAATGCGCGTCGCTACGGCACAAGGCGCGACTGCCAGAAGCAACAGGAATGTCATCACTCTCCGGATCAGAACCATCAGCATCATCATCACCATGATAATCTCCTCCGATGGAGGGCCTCGGACAAAACTGTCCGTATATTCTGCACATTCGAAAGGAACCCGCATGCTCAAGACGCGGTGATATAGGGGCCTTAACAATTAGATTTTGGGGGTATATTCTACTACAGTTTTCATAAGGAACTCCCAAAATAGTTTCGGTAATCATTTAGGCCCCTAGGCTTAGGGAAGGGAGCCGGCTGCGAGCGCCAGAATTCAGAAGCCCTCTCACCACAAGCTCCTTATGTCATAGGGGCCCTTAGGGGGCAAGGGGGGAGGGGGTGGGGGACTATACTTCCTTAAATAGGCCTTATTAAGTCCGTATTACGGGCCCCCTACCCCCTAATAAGGGTCCTCATGATTAAGCTCTAAACCTTAAACTTGAAACATGGAAGCAGCAACGCGAAACCTGATCAAACACATCAAACTAAATTGAGGATCGTTATCCTGCGAGATTCCCTTTCAATTTGCCTTCTTTGGCAAATGTAGCTTAGCACTACAGCGAGCATTCCTAAAGGCAAGCACGTCGCAACTGAGGACCCATCCATCGTCCAAGAAGTTGGAGGCGTAGGTGGCACCGGCCGGAACCACCATAATCTTGTTGTACGCCTTGGGGGTTGAAGATTCCCGGCGTAGGGTTTGAGGGAACAATGAAGCTTGCTTGCTGGCTTCTTCAGGGCAAGGAAAACAGAGACAGAGAGGGAGAGAGAGAGAGAGAAAGAAGGAAAGAAACAAAGACATCAAGAAAGAAAGAAAGAAAGAACAAAAATAACGTGAAGGTTTGAAGGACGGATCTGGACATCTGGACCGCTGACGGCATAATTAGAGATAATGCTGCTGTGAGAGAAACAAGACTGGCATAACCGGATATGTATGTACACATGTACGAACGTATGCACATAGGTGTGTAGGCATGTATGTCTGTCTGTATGCATTCGTGTGTGTGACGTGCATGACAATGGATGTGCCCAAGTACCGTATGCAGACATTCACACATGCGCGTATACACACATAAGTTGCTTATGTGAGTGGAAGTTCACATGCGGTGGCATTAACAGAGTAGGCATGCACAGACCTCGAAACCCGAGACTGACTTGGACCAGCTCAAGTCAAGTGATGTGAACCTGAACTCCAACTCCTTGGTCTCAAGCATCCCTAAAATCCCATTGCCCATCTCCCGTCCTCCTGAGTATCACTGTTCGAAAAATGGGATTCCAGGGAAAGTGCAGTCTATGACACTTTGATTTGGATGCTGTAAAGACCTCCGCAAACCACTAAAGCCCCAAGCATGTGGTACTATAGCGTTAGAAAAGGGTTTTGGGGCCCATTATACTATACAATACATATGACGAGGACCACCAAACTAGTATGGGGAATTGTCTCGTAATTATTAAGGCCCCCATTTTAGGTTCCAGGTTGGCGTTAAGGCTTTACTGATATGCCAGGGCGAGTCCACGAATGCTCAGGCATCTATCATAGAGTCACGTTGATGGGAGGCCAAAAGGGGGGTTTAAGATTCTTGGGGCAGGGATTCCTTAATATGAACCCTATTATGGGAACCCTAATCCCTACTAAACCCCCATAGGCTACAACCCCTTTTGGCCTCGTATGATACGCTTCTTGTTTCAGGGCTTTTTTGTTGAGGGCCCTGTTCCTCCCTGCTACAGTCGGAATACCTCGTAGGTAGACGGGATGAGGACATGAGGCTTAGGGTTTAGGGGTTTAGAAGCGGTCTGAGAATTGAGGGGAAGCACGTTGTGAACAGATTGGCAAAGTCGTGGGTACACTGAGATCCCTTAGGCCTTAGGTTTACTAGCTACCAAGTTAGTACCCCAAACCCCTAAACCCTAAATATAGTTGCTGCAGACATGTCGAAGACTCTAAACCCTGACATGCCGGCAGTGGAAACGGCTGGACGCATCATGAATGCTGAGCATGGAAATTGCCCGCAAGCTCCCCCAAGACCCTACCACCATCTCTGCCACAATGCTTCGTTTCTGTGATTTCAGAAGATGCCTACTTCCCCAAGGAAAGTTGTCAAACTTGAGAATCAAGGCTGCAAGATTGGCATTGCAGCTAAGGCCATGCTGATGCTGGGACCCCCGCGAAATTGGGCTGGTTGATCGTGATCTGATACTTGTTCTCTTCACAGCAGGTGGCCGGCGTGGAGCCTGGAACAGCTGCCGGCACAAATGTTCACAGGCTTCGGGCAACCTAAAAGTTGTACCCCGAAAGAGTTTAGTGCTTGCTTCCATGCCGTGCACTTGTTTCAGTGAGGGTCCTGTCGTTTCCCATGACCCCAGCATTAACAGTCCGTGCTTGTCAAAATCTCTTGAACTTCTGGAATCTCCGAAGCTGCTAGAATTGGAAGCCCACCTGCAGACATACGGTTGATGATATAAATCCTGCATTACCCATAATGAGGAATATATGGGAATTATGGTATATTCCTTATTATGGGTCGTGCAGGATTTATATCATCGACCGTAAGTCTGCAATAGATTCAATAGAAATCCTCAGATGGACCCCTAAAGAAAGCGAGGAACACAGGTTGCACACCCTGATTGAGGAATGGGCCAGTTGTCCGACAGAAAGAACTGGATCGTGCGAACACTCTGCCACTGGTTGAACCAGCTGCTCAACATGTTTCATATATGCAGTGAGGCTCAACAGATCAGGCCATGCAAGCATAACACCACAGCATAATCTTCATACGTTGATGTTTAAGAATTGGCATGTTGATGGTCGTTCTGCGCGTCGATGTAATGTATATGTGGACCTTATAGGCGGGTAGGCAAGAAGGTAGGTGGGTGGCTGGCGGGATGGCTGGTTCGCGACCAAAAGTGTTGCTGCGGTCACCTCAGGCTTCCAATGCCTTGTACATGTGACCTTCCCACATCCACCCGGCTCGCTTTCGCCGCATTTTGTACATGAGAATGTCTGTCGGTCCCTCTCTACAATGTCGCTCTCTACAACAAAACTGCGATTGTGCAGGCCGTTTTGTAGCAAATTGACGGGCACATGGAGGCACGGTGGTATATTATGTATGTATGTATGTATGCACGTATGTGTGCATATAATATGTGCAGATATACTTTGGATACTGCCCCCCATACAGAAGCCGTCCATAACAGGGCTACTCTTAAGGGCCTGTGTATCTATGTTAGCAATACTACTCAACTGGTACTCATCGGGGCCAGCAGCCAAGATACACAGATATCATTGTGCAAGAATTACATTGATTCCTGTTTTCGATCTACTATTTATCAGCTTCGGTGGGTGGGATTGGGTGGGCGAGACTGGGATTGGGTAGATTGCATGCGTGGGATTGGATGGGTGGGTCGGATTGGGATTCGTGCCTGGTGAGGTGAAGGCCGCTCGCGTGTGGTGACGGTCGTGCATGACTGCCGAGGGCCGTGCGTGGGTGGTGAGGGCCGTTCGTACGTGGTGATTAGCGCTTTCCCCCCACTCGGCCTCAAACACTACACACGAAGCCCTGAACCCTGAGTCTCAGACAGAAACGCAAGGCCCGAACTCTAAACGTCCCTAAGCCCTAAACCTCTCTTCGGTAAACTCTTAAACAGAAGCCGTAGACGAAACGGTATGGTAGGCCCTGGCTGAGACCAACATCCCTGAACCCGAAACAATAATCCTCGCCAAGCAGCTCTTGGCGACTTGTCCCAGTACAGTCGCATCCTTGGGAATGTGGCCACCTTGGCATTTGGCAAAGCCACCGGGAAGACTTAGGAACTGAGTATACATGCGTATATATATATATATATATATATATATATATACACACCTGTATACATATATATATATATATATATTTATTATATATATATATATATATATATATATATTTATTTATTTATTTATTTTATTATGTATAGCAAACAGAGATATGATTCGCTTGTTTTTTCATACCCTTCGTCGGATTCTTCGGTCTTACATCTACGCAGGCTTGCACCCCGATATAGGGTAAAACGTAGAAAATCGAGTTTTTTAGGCATCTTAAAGAAACCTGTCATCAGGATCTTTAAGGATTAGCATTACTACTCGCAAGGGCTAGTACCAGCAGTTCCGACCTCTAACGTAGAATTGGGAAATGGGGTTTCCTTCGTAATATACCCCCAAACCCTATTCTGATTATTAAAGACCCTACAGTATATTGCATGCGCACTGAAAGGAAGGCCAGACCTGTGGTTATAGTGGCAGGAGAAGAACTCGGTGCACATCAGTCCGGCAAATGGCCGCAAGGTTTAAGCCACGGTTTAGGGTTTAGTCTTTAGGGCTTAGGGTTTAGTTTGTAGGGTATAGGGTTTAGGCTTTTGGCGAATGCGTTCTTTCCACGCTCAGGGTCGCGGAACGGTAGCTTCTGGATTCGCAGATCCTCATGAGACATTACTTAAGCTCTTAACCTTCCGGCCAGTTTTACCAGCGCTCATTCAGATCGACACATCCGCAAACCCTAAACCCTTAAACACCTAAATTCTCGCACCCTCTCAAGCGGACGTCCCCAGCTACTACGCCTAGACCTGAAATTGTCGATCACATACTTGTAAGCAGGGTTTAGGGTAATTTATGGGTTCGGAGTACTCTAAGCCTTAACCCAAGCCCGACTTCCCTAAACACCATGACAAACCCGGATTTAGGGCTGGGGTTTGGGGTTTCGGGTGGAGGGCTTACAAAACCTGGGCATCTGGGAGAGACGCAGTCATCCACTGGCAACACGACATAGTAGTCGAGAACACTCTCGTCCACCATGCCATTGACCATGTTGGGTCCGAAGTAGACGGTGCCTGGCCATGTGCTTTATGTAGCCACCCATAGGCTCCATACTACTTCCTTCTTGGGATTACCCTATAGGATCTAAATATGAACCCCCAAAAGGAACTGCTATGGAGCCTCTGGGCAAAGGCTAAACCCGAAAAACTCTAAACTGTAGGTCGTGGGATGTTTAGGGCCCTTGTTTGGGCCGGCCGGTGAAAATTCAGGGTTTGTAGCGTGGGGCATCGGAGTATCGACAAATCACAAAAGGCATACGGCTTCAGGCTGAAACGGACGATTTGGGATTCGTGCCTTGAGGACTGAGTTGTCAAGAAAACTTCCACCACTTGGGCGTATTGAAAGAATGTGACTTCTCCGTATTCTACCCAGAAACCAGAATCAGCAGGCCAGACCCCATATCCTATGGCGATGCCTTCGTTCTAGATCTCAAAAGCCCCTAAGGAAACCACGTCAGACTTTAAACGCTACACTCTTCTGACGGCACTCTGAGACATGAGCCCCGCCGCCTAAATAACATCCTAGGGCGTGGGCTTTACGGCTCAGTCCGCAAGCTTGAAGCGATACCATCCAAAACGACAGGATTGTATGCCCAGCTGCCCATCGTAACAGCAAGGATCATATATATATATATATATATATATATATACATACTGAATGTATATGCCCAAACAAGACCCAAATAGGATCCCGGAAGGAAGGGAGCCACAAATTGTTGAAATGATCGTAGACCCCGTCCCGAAATGGTGCCTACATCTCTTCACCCTGAACCCTTAACTTCAAAACCCTTAACCCTACACCCCTTAACCTTGAAACGCTTAAACCTTGAAACCTGTCACGCCGAAAACTCTAAACCCCAACCAGGCCTCCAATGTCACCGGTCTTGTGATCCGTGTCGTTGAACCCTGCGGCACCTGGGACAAACTTCTCTGCCTCTCTTCGAGAAGCAGAAGAGAAGAATCCTAAATTGGGGTTTGGGGAACAGGGTTGAGGTTCCTCCTTTGAAGGTTTAACGTAGGATTCTGATTAAGAAACCTTGGGCCTTTCTTAGGGTTCCTTGTATGAATCCTACTATTTTGGGGATATAGGCCCAGGGTTTCTTTGTCAGGTTCCTATAAACCCCAAGGTTACTTAATCAGGTTCCTACATTGGGGTTCAAGGAGCTTTAGATTAAAGGGGTCCTTACTATGATTTCCTTATATGAGTCCTTAAAAAGGTAGGTTGTTTGGGGTTACAGGTAAGGGATCCTTCAGGGCTTTAGGGTTTTAGGGGTTTAGGGTTTAGGGGCCCTCTCGTGAAAGTCTCAACGGCCGCCCTGCAGGTTGGAGTATTTGGGGCTTCTGTCTCGAAACTGTGAGGAATGGCTGCAGGACCCCTTGCGACATAAACTGTCATACATATATATATATATACATATAAACATAAATTATGTGTGTATATATACATATATATATATATAGAGAGAGAGAGAGAGAGAGAGAGAGAGAGAGAGAGAAAGAGAGTGTGTGTACATATATATATATATATATATGTACTTATACTATATATATATATATATATGTTACACACACATAATATGGGCGTTGAGGGGCTGCTTTCTTCGCCGGGTGCACCAGCTGTCAGTGGCGTAGCGAATAATTCTGTCGATGCCGCTTGTGATAGTAGCAAACTTGTTTGCCTTCTGTACCTCATTCCCACCATCACCATAAAAAAAAAAAAAAAACATCATCGCCACTCCTTGTCGTCACGATTTTGCTTGCCAGCCTGTGTTCGCTGCGACAAGAGAAAAAACTGCAAATGCAGCAGCATTAGCAGCATCAGCTGCAGCAGCGGTAGCAGGAGTAGCGGGACAGTACTGCTGCTGATCAATGCTTTTGCATCAGTATTCTGACTCCCAGGTTTATCCGATTTATCCTCTTACTACAGTCTCGATTATAGCTGTCATAGGCTTGGGTCGATAGTACCTGTTGTCTCCGGCATCTGCAATGCTACCGATACCTGATCCCTTGACCACGACCTCCCGGCAAAACAACGCCATCCTGGGCACGAGCAGCCTCTATTCATTATGTGACCCTGGGCGTTCAAGTGCCTGTAGAATCGCAGAAGCATAGTTGTAGTGCGTATGGACCATTTGACATGAGGTTTGGGGATCACAGTTTAGGGTTCAGGGCTTTGGGCTTTTGTTTGCTTACCGAAACTTAAACCTGTAAGCTTTTGAGTGTCGCCATAGAGGCCAGAAAACTGGGCCCCCAACAAACGCGGCACTGGATGTAAGGATCCATAGCATGCCTTTGCTATGCAAACCACTCAGAGAGCCCAGAAGGTTGGGGAGCGCAGAGGCCAACAGACTTCTAGTTCGGGGGCATCAAGCTGTCTGGAAAGCTGTGAAGCTATTGAGATACATACCAGGAGCTTCTTGCTCTACACTGCGCCAAATTAAAAACCCAAGCCCAGACTATACGGGTCCCGAATCCAAAACCCTGGGCCAGGACAATGAACCGAAAGTGCTCAGGGCTGAGTCACTCACGCTTGAAAAATCACATCGCCCGGGCACCTTCGGGCCCCTGGGAAAAACTCAATACGGTATAAACCCTATAGTAGGAATGGCTTAAGGTTTAAACCCAGAAGCCCTGAACGTATGCCCGAACCTCTATTATACGGCAGGGAGATCCCCAGCAAAAGGCGCGCCCTAAGCTCAAACCGAAACAACACCAGCGGTTTCAGATGGGATCTCCGCGTGGTGTCAGTCTTTAGGGCTTACTGCTTCCGGTGCGGTTTAAGAGGGAAGTTGAAAAGCTAATTATCCCTTGATGAAGTCTTTCTGGGTCCTTGCCCTGGACCAGAATCATCACTACCATGACTAATATGTGTATATTACCATTCTATCCATAATTACCTTGGAACCCTCGTAGAGGAAGGACTGTAGGGTTGATTTTGGAGAGATCAAGACCCACTTCGCCTGGCTGCTGAATCTTGGATTACTTATTCCATTCTCCATCATCCCTACTTGGAGGTCCATGGGTAGTTATAAGTGGGGTTATAAGTAGGGTAACTATAACTACAACCCACATTAGGGGGCTTAAAACTCTACTTGTAACTGTCCATGAACCTCCAAGTAAGCTGCAAACCCTGAACCCTCAAGCCCAAACTGCTCAAAGCACAAATCACACTCCCCTGCTATCTTGAACCCTTCCTCCCTCGACTTTCAAGCGATTGTTAGAAGCTCCTCGGGCACACGTAGCACCACTAACATGAACGACCCCCTCTCTTGAAAAAAGGAACTCTTCAAGGAACCCTTGTATACAACTACCTTGTAGGAAAATACTATACAGGGCTAGGGACTACTATTATATAGGAACTACTATATAATGAAGGACCCCCTTCCTTGGAAACAGAAGCTTTCTGGTGCCCCGTTGCAGCTCCTTGGTCGAGACATCGGTTCCCTGGCTGGCAAGGATCTTGTGGGTTAGGGTTTAGGGTTTAGGGTTTAGGGTTTAGGGGTTTCTACTGGGTTCTTTCCTTAACCCTTTGCGCCGAACCAGAACCACAGGGTTTAGATCAACAAGGCTTATATGAAAGGAACCCAAAATCTCATTTTTGTATGTGGTTGGCTTTATTTGTGTTTTAAAGTGTTTTTTTGTATTTAAAAGTATTGTTTTGTATTTAAAAGTTTTTTAAATAGGTTTTTTTGTGTTTTACAGTTGTTAAAATTCTTTTATTTTATTTTTGGTGTAAAAAATACATGTTTGTGAATTTTGTTTCTGAGTGAGTCAATTGGCTTCCTGTCGTTCTACCTGGTTTCCTGCTGCTGTATGTCTACAAAATTGTTGTTTATTTGTTGTTGAAGTTAATAATTTTTAAAATTTAATCTTTTTAAATAGTTTTTGGTTGTGATTGAACAAAGAAGGGAGGCCGTAGTGACATGTTGACTTGCCTTGAGATCTTGCTCTTACCCACACGGATCGACTGCCCTTCTCGGTTCGTGGGCACCGTTGGCCGGGTGTCAGGTTATGAGGCGATTGTATCTAGACCGCCTTGGGGCCAACGTGCCAGGGCAGTGGCATATGACACCCGGACAAATGGGCTAAAGTGCCGGGGGGGGCGGTTGAGGGGTTGTTCGCAGCCGTGCTTACAGCCTTGAAGGGGAGGCCATCCATGCTTGTCGTCACGTTTTGTTAGGGAGCCTTGCGACTTGGATCGACAGAGGCAGAGTGCCACCTTACCCACACGGATTGACTGCCCATCTCGGTTCGTGGACACCGTTGGCCGGGTGTCAGGTGTTGTCGATGGTACCTGGACCGCCTTGGGGCCAACGTGCCAGGGCAGTGGCATATGACACCCGGGCACATGGGCTAAAGTGCTGGGTGGGGTGGTCCAGTGGTTGTGGCTTTTTTATTTTTCTCCCAACCAGGAGGGGAGGCCATCCATGCTTTTCACGTTAGTTAGGGAGCCTTGCGACTTGGATCGACAGAGGCAGAGTGCCAGTCGAGCCTCTCGAGGTTGCCTTACTTAAGTCCCTGCCCCATCGGGGTTGCTCCCCACACCGTTGGCCAGGTCTAAGTGTTCGGTTTGAATCCAAGCCTAGTGAACGCCTCCTCTTCCATTTCCTTCTCTCCCATCGGTCTTCATCGGCTTCCAGCCCATCGAGAAGTGGATGCCAACTGCTGGGATCTCAGCATCAGCTTGCTTCAGCTACTTCCATTATTATGGTACAGTCCTGGCACCGAGGCTCATGCCGAGGATCCTGAGGACATGCTGCCATCGCAGAGGACAAGCTGGACAAGCTGCCTTGCATAGTCAGTGAGCGTGTCATGTATCGCAACTTGCCGCTGCAGCAGTTGTGCTCGCTGTTGCCCAGCGTAATCTACTATAGTCGTGTTACAGCTGCTCTGTCTCAAGTCTAAGTCGTAGTAGGCCCCCCTGCAAGCCGGCAGATGTCGTCGACGTCGTGGAGTGACAGTGAGTCTGTGGGCTCGGACTGGGTTCTGGTTGACGATGAGGGTGCAAGCACTGCGGGCTCGGTCGCGGACAGTTTTGACGACGATGATTCTGTGATTCCGTTCGACTCGATGCTAGAGGAGTGCTTTACGACATTCTGGATGTTTCTGAATTCTCAAGAGCGTGGGCAAGTCTTGCAAGTAGCCTGGTCTGTCAATGAGCAGATCATGTTCACACTCTTTCCGAGACTTCGGCGGGATTTTCGGCAAGGCAGAGTGCCAGGAATATTATATTACAATGTGTCAGACGAATTTCTGGCGTTACTGCTTCAATGATTTGTCGTGTTTGTACAGCCTCCGAGACCGTATTACGGATGTTGGGGAAGGCAGAGTGCCGGGTTTGCGTGTGTTTAGAGGATTTTGAATTCGACGATCTCGCTAGCAGAGCTAGACTGTCCGATTTGAGACCTCAGCGGTAGTGTGCGCAAGTTGGATTCAAAACGGTTACCCAGCATGACATGCTGACTACACAGTGCCGGGTGGCAGTGATGTCCTCAGGACCCTGCTGTCTCCGAGGCTGGCTGCCTGCCTGCCTGCCTGCATAGTCTGTCAGTGAGTGGCCTTGCACCATACATGATCGACATCTGTCTGCCGGCCAGGGAATCAAGTGATTCATTCATACTGATGTAACAGTAGTAACACAATGTTACATATCATTGATTAATGTACTGTAGTATAGTGATGCATTAGTCACTGTTAATGTTTTAATCTTTGGACAATTGAAGTGTGCTCGATGAAAGCAGTGATCCCGACGACCTGCTCTGTCTCTAGTCTAAGTCGTAGTAGGCCTCCGTGCAAGCCGGCAGATGTCGTCGACGTCGTGGAGTGACAGTGAGTCTCTGGTCTCGGTCTCGGACTTATTGGCTGTTGGCGAGTTTGCAAGCACTGCGGCGTTTGGGGGTTCGTTTGTGGGCTCGGTCGCGGACAGTTTTGACGACGATGATTATGTGATGTATTTCGACGAGCTGCTAGAGGAGTCCTTTTCGACATTGTGGATGTTTCTGAATTCTGAAGAGCGTGGGCAAGTCTTGCAAGTAGACTGGCATATCAATGACATGATCCTGTGCGTACTCGTTCCGAGATTTGTGCGGCAAGGCAGAGTGCCAGGAATTTTACATTACAATGTGTCAGACGAATTTGTGTCGTCACTGAATCAATGATTTGTCGTGTTTGTACAGACTCCGAGACCGTATTACGGATGTTGGGGAAGGCAGAGTGCCGGGTTTGCGTGTGCTTAGAGGATTTTGAATTCGACGATCTCGCCAGCAGAGCTAGACTGTCCGATTTGAGACCTCAGCGGTAGTGTGCGCAACTTGGATTCAAAAGGGTTACCCAGCATGACATGCTGACTACACAGTGCCGGGTGGCAGTGATGTCCTCAGGACCCTGCTGTCTCCGAGGCTGGCTGCCTGCCTGCCTGCCTGCATAGTCGGTCAGTGAGTTGCCTTGCACCATACATGATCGACATCTGCCGGCCAGGGAATCAAGTGATTCATTCATACTGATGTAACAGTAGTAACACAATGTTACATATCATTGGTTAATGTACTGTATAGTGATGCATTAGTCACTGTTAATGTTTTAATCGTTGGACAATTGTGTGCTCGATGAAAGAAGTGATGCCGACGACCGTTTCAAGGTGCTCAGGGAGTTCCGAGGCAGAGTGCCAGAGTTCTGCTGCTGACCATCAGAATCAGGCCAATCACATTGACCTTGGCAGTGATTACTGGAACGAAGCCGTGCAACAACTTCGGTGAAATTGTTTACACTGTGGCAGATCAGCTGCCGACTATACCACCGGGCTCCGAAAGATCCAAAGGGCTGCACAATTGGATCAACGAATCAAATTGGCAGTTGAGGCCATCTCAGATTTCGGAGATATGGATATGAAGTTGTACAAAGCATGGACAGGCCAGACAGATGTGCTGCCTGGGTCGATCCCGCCACCTCGGCCATGCCAGCATGATGTCGAGACGTGGCCCATGGATGATGTTTTGATTTACGACCATCCCCAGTGGCAACTTTTTGTTGGCAGTATTGGTTGCCCGATCCGATATGACCAGCTCCGGGTCAAGCCTGACATTGTCATCTCTATGAATGCAGATGACAGACCTCGGAATTTTGAGCCATGGGACTGGTATCAGTATTTGGCGAATTGTGGACCGTTTGGCACTGCACATCTTCGGTATGGTGGCTGGGATCAAACACATGCCAATGACTTTGATGCTGAACAAAGAATTCATGAGTTCAAGAGCATTTGGCGCCGCCTCATTTCAGATTTCAGAAAGATTATGATGTGCTGGCAGCGCTCAGCAGAGGAGTTCAGCCAGAGTCAAAGGCAGAGTGCCATCAAGGGCAAATGATGGGCAAGGCCAATGGCGGCAGGGGCAAGGGCAAGACAATCAGCAAGGGCTACAGCGGCCCCTGTCAGGTTTCCAATCACATGCAAAGCCAGAAGGCATCGACGAAGGGCTCATTTGGCTATGGCTGCTCCTATGACAAGGGCTTCAGCAAGGGACGTGACATGGGCAGCCTGTTCGGAAGAGCCGCTGATGGAAGGCAGAGTGCCGATGGAAGGCAGAGTGCCTTGAAGGTGGCCGATGAGACATTCCCTGGTGAGCTCGGTAATGCTCTTGCTTTGTTGGAGGCGATGAAGCTTCAGGGAGGGGGTCGGAAGCGTGGAGGCAAGAAGAGGCCAATTCGTGTGCTTGTCCATTGCTACGGTGGCATTAACAGGACCTGTGCTGCTTATTGTGTCCTAGTCATGGCCTTTGCCTCGATGACCATGGAACAAGCCATTGTCAGTTGGATCAACCACCGAGCCTACTATGCTCCATTCCGGGATCGTGAGTACATGATTGAAGCACTGCTGGAAATGCAGGATGAGCTGCACACGTACAGTTGATCACCGACACTGAACCCGAAGTCCATGGTCAAACAGTTCTGCTCCAATGAATGATTCTGAGCCGTCGAAATTTGTGTCCCGACACTGGCCCAGCCAGAGAGTCATGGACCCGACACTGGACTGCTGGCTGGAAGTGAAACACAGTCCTTACCTTGAAAAGGCTAATAGTTACATTCCCACTTTCAGCTGGCAGTCACAGCTTAATTCGTGCTTTTAAACCTGGCTGCCGGTGTTACTGACTGAGCGTAAAAAGAAAGTGAGATCATGCCCGTCTCGGTTGTGGAAACTGTCAGTTCCTTTGTCGGTTGTGCCGACATGGTGATCAGGGCCGCTGGGGCGATTGGATGGGTGAATCCAGCCGGCGACTCAGTGGGTGCAAATGTGACTTTAACAGTCAGTCTCCGGTGATTGTAATGAGTGCTCATTTTTGCCTACTTGTGCTGTTGCAGCTGTCTGGGTTCCGGTGTAAGGCAGAGTGCCCTTGTCCCATTTGTGCAGTGGTCAAGTCATTATCCGCCATGGAAAACACGGGCGCAGTTCGCCAGCGCACTCGGCTGCAAGAGTTTTCAAGTTGGCAGATGGCCAACTTGAGCAACGCCGGTCAATCCCAAAGAACAAGTCAGGTCGGGAAGGGAGGAAGTGCGATCGGGAAGGGAGGAGGAAAGCCAGGGCCGGGGCAGAGTGCCAGTGCGAGCAAGGGCGATCTTGGCAAGGGCAAGGGAAAGAAGGGCAAAATCCCGATGCAAGACCCCAACCAGATCCTTTACACATACTTCATGTGCGTGGAGGACGTTTGGCAGGCAGTGGGCAGTATATATATGTGATGATAATCATAGCATGTGTTGATTGTGAGTGTTTCTTACTGCTTGACTGGATGTCTCCCTGCAGGTTCGCTTTGAATTCTTCAAAGCGAACGGCATCGCCGCTTGGGCGCAACCCGGTGCCACGCAGGATAACACTCACAAAAGTTATCCGCACTGGTCCTTGCGCCCCACGGCCCAGACGGCCCTTCAAAGCTACCAATGGTGGCCAAAGTGCATTAGATGGCCACTCAGATTCAAGCAATGCTTCGACGCTACATTTATTTATTATCTTATACCTACGGATCTTAATACTGACTAGAAGCAAGTAGCAACTTCAACATGATCTCAGTTCAGGATCGATCCACACGCACCGCCAGCTTACCTGAAGCTGGAACTCACCGGTGCAGGCATGCAAGTGATGATGGACAAAAGATGGCTCTATGCCTGTAATGAGGGCTGGGCGCGGGGGGTGGGGAATTTGACGCTGTGGGACGGGGAAGTCACCGACGGTGACCAAATCTTGTGGACCACGACCATGGTGAGATTCGCTTACGACGAAGATGATCCGGAGGCCTGGAATGAAGAGCGTGTGGAAGATGAGGAGGATTACAACGAGTTCGAAGTCGAAGGGCCTATGATTGAGCAAGTTCCCATGACATGTGAAGACAGCGAATTCGTTGAAGTCCAAAGGCCGTGAGAAAAAAGGGCAGAGTGCCTTAAAAGGCAGAGTGCCAAAGGCAGAGTGCCCACCATTGGACCATTCAGTGAGTGGGTTGGCCCAAATTCCGATATCAATTTAATTTTCAGGCCAGGACAGTGACGAAGGCAGAGTGCCAGGAAGGCAGAGTGCCAGGTGGGTCAGGCTTCGTCGACTGACTCTTCTCAAGTTTTTCAGTGCCGATGTCTGCTCATGTGGACTTCTGCCTGCCTTTCGCACAGCAACAGGTTATTTGTTTGTGGTGCAGGCAAACCAACAAGTCATGATCAAAGTTGTGAGTGTTTTGGAGAAGGCCTCGTCGCTGTCAGAGTAGTGCCTCCAGAAGAGCATTGCTTGCTGCAGAAGCAAAACTGTGAGTGCTGAGACTTCTGAAGACCGAGCACTTCTGAGTTCTGTTGGATGTGTTGGGTTTGCGACTGTGCTGAGAGAGTCTGAGTATGAATGAAAGTGACCATGCAAGGTTTGGCCGTCAGCTGGCGTCTCCAGACCCCAGGATTGCTGGTCATCGGTGCTGTTCTTAGCTTCCGATCATGCTGCTTCTGCGTTGCCAAATTCAACTTAGCATTCTCGGGCTTCTGAAGTGTCATGTCATGATTGTTTTGCCTATGGCTTATGATGGTTGCTCAGGTTTCAAATGTTGCTGCAGTGGTCCTTGAATCATGGCATATGGCAGATTTGAATATCAACACAGCCCTTGAATTAGGTTTCATTCGTGTGCTAAGCTCCCGATCATGCTGAGTCTGTCTGGCCCCTCAATTAAGTTAAACTCCGTGTAGCTGCTGCTTCAATAAAAGTGTCATGTCATGATTATTCTGTCGATGGAGTTGCTCAAAGTGAAGTGAGTCGTGGTCCTTGAATGATGGCATATGCATGATATTTAATGTCAATGTGAGCATAATATCAAAATATAGTTGATATAATTTAAATTGTGTCAAATACTAGTAACTATAATCTAACAACACATTGACGTCAGAGGTAGTATATCATTTCGACATTATAAGGCAGAGTGCCGCCTCGCCATTCTTTGCAGAGTGCCTTGAGCTGGACTGAGAAGGCTGAGTGCCTGCATCTGGCTGGACAAGGCAGAGTGCCGCAATCTGGCTGGACAAGGCAGAGTGCCGCAGGATGACAGCGCCTGTGCATGCGAGTCCGCTTGGTCAATTGTTTTGGGCCAATGTGCGAGCCGGCAACATCACCTCTGAGTTTTACGAACAACAGCTGGATGGATCCTTGCAGATGGGTGGAATTTTCCCTTGCCGAACAAAAAACCTCTAGAACACTATGTCACAGCCTTCGGTGAGGTCCGCCTGCAATTCCGCGTGAGAGGCGGGAAAGGATTCAAACAGTGCAAGTGTGAATGGAAATACGTCGGTCATGGAATGAATCGGGACTCAATGATTGCGAAGATCCCACAGCCGTGGGTCATCGACATTCTGAAGCTTCTGCGCGAGCTCAGGATTGATCGGTCTGAAAGGCAGAGTGCCGAAGTCCTCAAAGCCTCGGAAGTCGCAGCAGATGCCCTGAAACTGGTGGATTCTATTCCTGAAGATGCTCTGGACTTCGATCATCCGACAGATCAGGTGCACCTCTGTGTCAAGCTGCACAGGAAACTCGCAAAGGATGAAAAGAGTGTGGAAACCAATATGACTGGCGTTTTCTGAAATCTCGAACGTTCACAACCCACTGGCAATCGTTTCCTGTCCCGCTCGCTTTCGACTTGAAAACCTTGGTCACCCATGCCTCGGGCGTAGTGGCACCGCGGATGAGAAAATCGGTGATCGTCACAGAAGCCAAAGGCAACGGGACGACTGTGGGAGCCTTCCTCAACCAGAGGTTTTCCGACCCAAGCAAGTTCCCAGAGAAAGAGACCATGCTGATCCTCTTCAAGCTGTTCAAGTTTGTCTTGAAGCTACAAATGCATACCCTTAGGCAGGAAGGGTGTCTTCTGGGGGACCTCCATGAGAATAACATTACTGTCATGGGAGGCAGAGTGCCGGACCACAAAGGCAGAGTGCCAGTGGGGGCGGAGAATTTGACGTTTGCCTTGGTGGACTGCTCCGGTTGCCTACCAATTAATGATGTTCCCGCAAAAAAGATGAAGGGTCACCTCAACTGCTTTCTGAGCTTGTGGCAAATTCCCTCAAACCACGGCGCCACCGTCTCCGAGTACGCGTCAGAGGTCTGGAAGAAGATGCTTGCCGCTGGCGAAAAATTCAAAACGGACTATGGACCGAATAAGTGGAGAACTGGTGAAATGGTGTCCGATCTGTACAAGTTGTGCAAGAATCTGGAAGCAAAGTTCCAGCAGGGTCTGGACTTGATGCAACAATGCCAGCAAATGAGGGTCGAGGCAACAAGGGCAGTAATGAGCAGAATTCAGCCGCAGGCACTTGCGCCGCCGAATCCTCCGCCACCTCAGTGTTGGGATTCGACACCTCCCTGGGATCCCCCTGGATCTGCGACTGCAAAAGCCAAAGGCATGAAAGGAGGAGTGCCAGTAGAAGGCAGAGTGCCAGGCAAAGGCGAAGCAATACATCATCCTGAAGGGACTCCTCCCAGGGGGGCCCGCCCGCCTTTGCATCAACCGCCTCAGCAAAAGGCGAGGCCTCCTGCTCCGTGGCAGGTGCCAGTAAGACCGCTGCGAAATGCTGGGCCTCTGCCTGATCACCCTTGGCAGCAGGAGTGGGAACCACTTCCTCCTGGCAGGGTGCAACCACATCATCCTCCTCCTGGCAGGGGGCCGGTGCAACCAGATCATCCTCCTCCTGGCAGGGGGCCGGTGCAACCAGATCATCCTCCTCCTGGCAGGGGGCCGGTGCAACCAGCTCATCCTCCTCCTGGCCACCAGCAGCAGCAACATCGCTGGGGCAGAACGGCCAGAATGCCCGTCATCCAGGACGAATACGATGCCTGGCATGACGATGAGCCGAATCCCGAGCCGAATTCCCGGCCAAGAGTGCCAGAGCCGATGGGTCCCCCGCCGGCAAAGCAAGGCAGAGTGCCAGAGCCGATGGGTCCCCCGCCGGCAAAGCAAGGCAGAGTGCCAGATCCCGAGCCGAATCCCCCGCCAAGAGTGCCAGAGCCGATGGGTCCCCCGCCGGCAAAGCAAGGCAGAGTGCCAGATCCCGAGCCGAATCCCGTGCTAAAAGTGCCAGAGCCGATGGGTCCCCCGCCGGCAGAGCAAGGCAGAGTGCCAGAGCCGATGGGTCCCCCGCCGGCAAAGCAGCCTCCTGCCAAAAGGAAATTCGGCGACGGACAGCCTGTGCCTGTTGGTTCCAAGCCACAGTTTATGTCGGCAAGTGCTCCTGCTGAAATGACGGAAAAGCAAAGGATGGACGAGCAGGATTTCGCCAAGGAACTTGCCGAGTATGCTGACGATACGGCAAGAGGCTCCAATTTCGTTCCGCAGGGCCGACGCGCTGAGCCGGCCTGGGTGGCAAAGGCCCAGGGCTTGAAAAGCAAGGGCGACGCCGTCCCGATCGGGAAAGCAGCTTTCTTCGCCCAAAAGGGCAAGCCTGCCGGAAAGGGCCACAAAGGCAGAGTGCCAGTGGAGGACAATATCCCTACTCACGTTGTTGGAAAGGGCCGTCCAGCCCTAGTGCCACTTGTTGGAAAGGGCCGTCCCAATATCCCTACTCACCTTGTTGGAAAGGGCCGTCCAGGCGAAGCTCATCCTGCTTTTTTGCGGCATATGAAGACGGAGAAGGGAGGAATATGGTTGGACCCCAAGGAGGAGGTGGAAGCCGAGGAGGAGGACACTTTGGTTGATGTTGTGGTGGAAGAGGAGGAGCCTGTGCAAGATCCGTCGGACGATGAAATGGAATTTGTCGAGGTTATGGTGCAGGATGAGCAACCGCCGCTTGAGATGGAGGCGGAGCCCGACCCGGATCGCTTGGACGAGGATGAGGGTGACAGCCAAGCAACAATGGTACTAGGGGACCATCTCCGAGAGGAGCAAGATGAGCCGATGCCTTCTGTACCGGAGACCCGGGTGACTGAGAGCGAGCACGATGCCGTCGTCGCCAAGGTCATGAACGAGCTGGAGGCTATGAATGTGGACCCGAGCCCGAAGGCTGCCGCAAACCCCAAGAGTGCGACTGCGCCAGTGCCTGGAGAGGTGAAGCCTTTCTTGGAAGCGGAGGAGGACCTCGGAATTACGGACCCCCAAGGCAGAGTGCCAAGGGGTCAAAACAAGATCAAGGTTCCAGCCGAGCTTTTGCAGCCAGAGACTGAGGAGGAGAAAACTCTCAGAGCGTTGCGGGGAATGCTGCCATGCAGTCACAGGGCGGTGACGACTTCGAAGGTGGGCCGCCTCGCCAATCGGGCACGTATGGCGAGACCGGTGCCACAAGATTAGCCGTTCAACCCCCACCACAACGATCGGAAGTTCAACAGCAAGACTGCGACTGTCATGACCCAGCTGCTCATGGCTGTCCATGAGATCACAGTCCGAGAATGCGAGAAGAATAACTCTTGCCGACCCACAGTTAGGGTGGAAACAGTTTTTGGGTGGAAGCCTGGTGTGTGCATGTGTTGTTGGAGCAAAACGACTTCAATGATGATCGGGACGGGGGGAAACAACCATGGCTATAGCGAAATAAAATGAGTTGCCCCTTGTTGTTTCTGAGGTGTATTGCAACTTTGTTTGAGATGGCAAACACTCATTTTTGATTGTTTCAGTTCAAGAATGTCATCCGGCAGCCAGCATCCAATACAAATATTTGCAGGGTGGCAAAATCCACGTGTCGATGACTCATTTGAAATTTGTTGAAGCATGACATCAAAAAAATCAACACCATACCACACGACGTGTGCAGGGTTCGAGTTGAGGTTGAGTATATTCCTTCATTTCTCTTTCGGCAACAAGTATTCATTACCAATTTCGTGTAAAGCGAAAAGATAATGGGATCTCCGTTAGTATGGCAATCCATAACATAATCTAAGTTTTGTTATATGTTGGGGGTTCGAGCTCAAAGCATTGACTTCTACGTTTGAGGTATAACGTTTTGAATCCTAAACCTTTAAAAACTTTAAACACTGGACCCTTGAACCCTAAAGCCTCAGGAACCCTAAAACCCTAGGGGATAGGTTTGGTATGTCTTCTTCATTTTTGGTATACGATAGCACAAGTCTTCTATGTATGACAGTAGGTATCGAAATTTCCGTTGTTGGCCCATCTGGCCTTTCAGCTTTAGATCCCTTAACCCCCACACACCCCCAGCCTAAAAACTGAGCTGCGAGCGCCTTGTCAGACCTGGAGCGACGGGGGTGCTTTGTCTAAACACCGACGGCTTCCCCAAGGTCACTGGGGGATAGGGCTTTATAGGGGGTTTAGGGTTTCAGGGTTTAAGGGTTTCTGGTGCTTTACGGTTTATTGGTTGGGGGTGGTTCTTGGTCGGAGCACTGGGAGAGTGCCCTTCAGAAACCCTAAACCCTAAATAAACCCAGTGGCACTGAGAGAGTGCCGGCTGGGAGCACTGGGAGAGTGCCCTTGAGAAGAAACCCTAAACCCCAAATAACCCTAAACCCACAGTGGCACTGAGAGAGTGCCGGCTGGGACCTGTCCCAGCTTCACCGCCGAAGGCACTGCGAGAGTGCTACTGAACCCTCATCAGACGAGCGCACTGAGAGAGTGCTGAAATAAGCCGATAGCAGCGAGAGGGTGGCTTAAGAAACTCCTGGCGATGGTTTATATTTGAGACGGGCTTGAGGTTTGGACCAGCGCTGTCGAAGTTATTCTGCAACAAGCCAGAGCCCCAGCAATCAAGCAACAAGTCAGCGGTCTGCCAATGCAACGCTTTTGATTATAGTCGGCAGTCTCCCAATGTTTGAGCTTCCGCTTGGACATGCTTTCGCACTCTCCCAGTGCACTATGGACATTGATTTGCGTCTATCTATCGCAACCTTTCGCCCGAAACATAAACTTCTATTCTGTTTTGGCCCTTGCCTTGCCCGAACTCCATCAGCCAGTCGTCGGTCCTCACCTCTGAGTCTGTAGCCACCTGCGATCGGATGAGGGGTGGCCAGGTGGCATGTCCAGGATGAAAATTGCATCACGTCTGTGCTAAGCTGTACTGTCGCAGTTGGCAACTTGTCAGAAACCACTCCCCGCGAAATTAAGACAACTCAGTCCGAGCAACCCTGTAGGAAGGTGCTCTCCCAACATGCAGGCGGCCTACTCGCTGTGTTTGTCAAGGCATGTTCTTCGTAGGGAAACTTCTCAGCAAGGTCCAAAAGCTACCAGCAACATCCGTGTCCGTCCCCCCTCGCCTCTTGCCACACTTTCTCCCCGCGCCTACTTCCACCTCCCACTCCAGCTCTTTGCTCCTCCTCCTCGCCTCCCCCCCCTGTCCCCCTGACCCTCCCGTCTGTCGAAATCAAGCTTGTTTGTTGCGCACTCTCCCAGTGCACCTTGTAAACTGTATGTCTTCTCTCGCAACGGAATAGCTCGAAATATGTCGAGTGTTTTTCTGCTCGGGTCCTTGTCCGACCTCCATCAGGTCGACGGTCTGCCGTAATCTGTAGCCACCTGCGACCGGACGAGGGTTTCAATTAGGGGATATCGAGGATGAAGGTTGCAGCGCGCTTGCAGAAACACTCAAATGTCGAAGTCAGCTCTGCACTCTCCCAGTGCCGCTCTGAACTCTTTTTTGCCACTTTCGCAGGGAGGTCCTCCGGCCCGCCCTCCGCATCCTTGCCAAATGACCAGGGCTCTCCTGCAGCGACTGAATCTCACAAGGTTTCTATGGTCACGGCAGCTCGCATGCCCTGTGCGAAAAAAAAACCCTTGGCGTTGGGGGGCCTCGCTCGTACTCCTCGACGAGCTCCATGTAGGGCCTGGATGGACACATCGCTTCGAAGATAAGTTCACTGCTACTTCGTCCATTGCCCCTGCTATGTTCGTGCAAGCGGACCTCAGTCACTATCCTCCGCCACCTCTGTCGGAGTCGGCGTGGGACTTCGTAGCTGTGGCTTCTGTCTCCGCTCCTGTGAGGACAAATCCGGGCGTCTTTGCGCATCGAAAATTAAACTCACTTATGGCTTCAGGCCTTGTCTGCCCAATGCTCCTCGTACTGGCTGGCGAGCTCCACGTACCTTGCCTGGACGGACACAATTAATGTCTTCCTGCTCCTCAAATGCTCTCGCATGGTCTCGTTGCCTTCTCTTTCTCGATCCGCCGCAACTTCATTCTCAGATTCTCCTGTCACGATCAGTTGTCAGGAGGCTGCCATCTTAAATCGACAGAAGTGACAGCGGCCTCCTGTTCTTTCGACTCCGCAATGGATTTTTTGGTAAGCTCCTGGCGCAACGTGTTGAAACGGAACTGTAGAACGCCTGCCTACAATCTAGATCTTATAATACAGCTTCTCGTAGCACGTGGGCCGGCCGGCCTGGTACCTCTTGAAGTCAGTGTGCAAGCTGCCGAGACGATCGCTCTGCTCGGCATCCTGCGCGTCGAGCTTTGCCTGCATTTCCTTCAACTCCTGGTCTTTCGAGCCAATCTCCAAAGTGCTCAGAGTCCTCTGCTTCTTCAGCTCCTGCTGGAGTTGTGCCACCTTGCCCTCGGCTTGCATGCGGCTTCGCATGGACTCCACAGCCTCTTCATTCAGCTGATCCGCTTGTCCACTCATCTCCTGGATCGTATCTGCCATTTCGAACATGGTGTTCTGCAAGGACTCGGCTCGCTGGGTCAACTCCGCTGTTTTGTCCTCCTCGCACCACAGCATGCCTCTGAGCCTCTGAGGTTGTCGATAAGATCTTCTTGCTGCTGGATGGTGTACCGGGCCTTCTCGAGCTCGTCCTTGTCTTCTCGCCAACGTCGAATCTCCCGTCGATTCCTGGCGTTCATATCCTCCAGGCTGCCGTGGCCTCTTTTGCTCTTGGCCTTCTTGCTGCCATCGCCATGGCCATTGCCTTGAGAGGAGGCTGAGGCGCCGCCCTGGCGAGGCAACTTCTGGTGGCTCCAGTCGTCAGACTCCGGCTGCTCATCCTGCCACTGCCAGGACCCGGAGTCTTTCCAAGACTTCGAAGGGGCCGAGGAGTCCTTCTTCCACGTCTCGTCCTGCCAGGACAAGTCGTCCTGCCACGAGTCGTTTTGCCAGGAGTTCGTCTCCTGCCAGGGGTCCTCTTTCTGCCACGGGTTCTCCTCCTGCCAAGACGCCTGCCAGGGGTTCTCCTCCTGCCAGGGGTTCTCCCCCTTCCAGCCTTGCTTCTCCCACGACATTGCTGCACTTGTAAGTCAGCAGTCCATCCACAAACGAGCTTATTCTACATAGGTGGAAATCACCGAAGATAGCTGCTGAACGATGGAGACAGACAGAAGATCCTGTTCTGATGTCAGATTCTTGAAGTCTGGTGCACTGCTTTAGCGAAAAAGAACATCTAGACTGAAATCCTGCTGCTGCGTTTTGACGCAAGCAATCAAGCAATCACACTCAAGTGTTTCCTGCATGCTTCACACATGTTTGTGAAGTGGCTCAGGTCCTTCCATGTAAATTGTATATATTCAGCCGTGATTGCGGCTGTGCTCCGCCTGCCAAACCACCGCCCGTTCTGAGGCCAAGCAAGTTTGGCCTTGGTTGGAAATGCCAGTGGTTGGGGTTGGGGAAGGACTGGGACAGGCTCTGCAACAAAAGAATAAGCCAAGGAAATCTGCTGTTTGGCTCATGCTGCCTCTCTGAGAGCTCTTGCATTGACATCCGGGCTCGCTGCCGGTGCCACTCAGATCCCAGGCCTCAGCAAGAAATGCTCTCAGTTCAAATGGCACATTGCGCGCCATTACATGGACACTCTCCCAGTGCCGACGTCAGAGGCACTCTCGCAGTGCCGGCATCCAACAGAGAACGAAACTTTCAACACACTGCCCCTCCTAGCCAAGATCAAGACACACATGCTGCCTGTAACTGGACTGTAGCTCGTCGAGGCATGCTGGGCCTCCTGCTTCACCGTTGCAAGTTGAAGTCTTGCCTCGGCGACTTAGTGTGTGTAGGCTGACAAATACAAATTCGTGCTGTTCACTGTGCACAGACTCGATGCTACTTCCATGGTGGTCTCACTGCCGCCACCAAACAGCGCAGAATGCACACTGCCCTTGCGGTCGAATTTGCCCATGATCCAAAGGCACATGCTCCTCCCTGCAAGCACAACTTTAATTTGGCTCGAGACAACCCGTGCCTCCTGCAGCCTGCAGTGCTGGGCTGATGAGGTCTGACCTCAGCAGCTAAACGGGGACAGTCCAGGAATCTGTATGCTGTCGAACTATATTGCTACGGGACAGCTGGCTGCTTGCAACTCCTTTTCTTCGCGGCATTCAATCCAAAATTCAGTTTGACAATGCAGACTGCAGGTCCAGCACCAGCCGTGTCAGGCTGGGGTTTTCGGAACCAGTCCCATGTCTATCTGGGTGCACAGTCAGCAGCAAACTCGACATAAATCGTTTGAAGCCACGATCATCATCCTCCATCTGCTCTTTCGAGATGAAAATGAAACTCATGAGGGCCTTACCCCTGGGGCACTCACTGAACCAGCGCTCTTGCCACTCTGCAGGGATCTCGCTCGGCGAAGTGTCACCAGCCGCATCCGAGTCCACGTCCTCGTTGTTGCGAAGGTCGCAACTGACTTTGTGCCTACCACGGCCTTTCTTGCACCAGGAACAGCAAAATCGGTGAGTCCCAAATGCTCGGCGGTGACAGAAACGGCTATTCTCACAGAATGTCGCCATCACGTAGGTTCGAGCCAATGCTTCAATCAGAATGATCTACGTTTCTCTGCCTTTCGTTGGCAACCTAGTCGATGTGGATCTTAGCTGACTACGGAGGCGTGTGCAAAGTTTTCACAACTTCGGCACTACTCAGAAATCATCTGAATATCCTTGATCCCAGTCCTGTCCAACTGCCAATGAGAACTCAGACGCCGGCCGATACTGTGGGGGAGTGTTTGTGCAGAAACAAGGACCTCATGCAATGCAACTGACACTCCGCATACTGCAGCGGTGATTCTCTCTGGCTCAAGGTCTGCAAAGTCAAGAAATGAGAGCAGTCCTGCAGCTGTGCCGTCCCCGAGCCCTCCCTCACCCTAAATTTGTGAACCTGCGCCAACTTTGCATCGCATTTTGAGGTCTTTTGCAAAGTGCAAAGCCTATCCTGAACAATCCAAAGCCCTAAAACCCTTTCCCAAAGCCCTTTTTGACACGCCTAGCCCCCTCCCCTCCCCCCTCCCCCCCTCCCTCCCTCCCCCCCCACACCCGTTGTTGGGATGAGTTGTTTTCTGGAGAAAACAATTCATTCCAAACCGGCCCCCCCCCCTACCCACCCCTCCTTCCCCCCAACCCCCATTTAAAGGCTGTGCCAGGAACCAAGCAACAGCGGGCCCGACAAACAGTGGGCCAGAAGGGGCCGCAGATGCCCTATTCAAAGGCTGTTTTTAAGCCCGGAACGGAGCAACCCTAAAACCCCTTCCCAAAGCCTTTTTTGTTGACAGACTCTGAGACGAATTCCGAGGTCTTTTGCAAAGTGCTCGCCAAGAATCATTGACCTGAACAATCCGAAGGACCGACACAGGAGCATTCCGAAGGAGCAAGAGCAGCCCCAAAGCCCTCCCAAGAGCCCACCAAGGCCCTTTTTGACAGACGCCCCCTTCGGTCAAAAAGGCATCCTCGCGGAATGATTCAAAAGGCCTCCTGAAAGGCTTCAATCAGGTCAAAACACCAAAAGCCCCTCGACGATCAAAAGCCTCTCGGCCCCTGATTCAATGATAATGAGTTTCACTCACATCTCAGCCTCTTGAGAAGCTGAGGACACTAAATGTGACACATCTCCAGCCAAATCATCGTGTCAGGTCACAACGGCAGTCGCTACTCACTGCCTTAAGCTGCTTCTGCTCCCTGGTGCTTAGGAAGGGCTTCACGAATCCGGCACTGCAGCTTGCACACATCTTGTTCACTGTCGAAACGAGACGAATGTCTTCCAAAACCACATGATAGGGCCGGCAAAGCAAATTGCTCAAATCCTGCAGCTGCTGGACAACAACTTCATCTCCAACTGCAGGGCCCAGATCGGCCGTCTTGTCGAGCTTCGCCATGACAGTGCGTGCGGCGTGCTGTTTTACGGGGCAAGTCTACGTACTTAGCGCAGCCACAAAACTGCAAACGCAGCAGGCATCACGACATGGGCACTTTCACTATAATTGCACTCTCCCAGTGCTTCGACTCAACCTGTTGCCAGCCTCGCATACGTCTTCATTAAACTATTCACACAAAAGCATGCACATGCAGGGTGGCGAAAACTGCCACAGACTGGGGCAAACTCTCAAGGGGCCATATTGGGGCCCTGGCCAGTGTGTGACACCACTGCCGGCCTGGGCAGCCAACTGCAAACGCACCAGGCATCACGACATGGGCACTTTCACCATAATTGCACTCTCCCAGTGCTTCGACCCAACCTGTTGCCAGCCTCGCATACGTCTTCATTAAACTATTCACACAAAAGCATGCACATGCAGGGTGGCGAAAACTGCCACAGACTGGGGCAAACTCTCAAGGGGCCATATTGGGGCCCTGGCCAGTGTGTGACACCACTGCCGGCCTGGCAAATCGGATGATACACTGCTGCTGGCACCGAACTGACTAGCTAGTCATCCCTTTCAAATTAATTAATTCAATAAGCTTCTGCAGACCAACACGGCTTTCGTACTAACTGCCCCCGTGCTACCAAGCTGGGCTTCAAAGCTGGCAGGCGAGCATTTCGTTTTCAGCGGTTTGCAGCACCGTGCGCGAATCTGACAGCATCGACGTCCGCGATCCAGGAGAGGAATGACTCGAAAGTCATCGCGTTCCTGATGTCCTTGTAATCTGACTCCTGGAAGCTGAAACCACATCGTTCGACTTACCCCGAGCCGTGAACTTTGATGTACAATCTCCTAATCCAAAGTCTGGTTCTGTGTTTGTGACATTGAAGAGTATAGTGTCGTGGACTCACTATATTGCAAGTCAAGCCAAGCATCGAAACCCAAGACCGAACACCCACTGTTATAATGTGATATGACACTGTCGGTCCTTCTCTTCTGTGGACACTAAAGCAAGGAACTTCATGGGCCCTCCATTAAGCGCGTGATGCAACCAAGTCTGTTCTGGCACAACTCGCCAATTGCTTCCATCGATGCTGATAGCCTGCAGCAGGAGATCCGCCTCTGCCGGCTTTTCCAACAAGAAAGGCTCAGAGATCCAAATCCGCCTCTGTATTGACAAAGCCCTCTTGTTTGCAATGCATGTGCCGTCTTTCCCACTACTTGTGATGTACATCATGTTGCACAAGGCCGTACCACACAAAGCAGCAGCGAGTCGAGCCTGCACGGGAGCTGCATCGAGTCTCGCCACCACGTGATAATCACTAGAAAGAACCTCCGACTCTTCAGACAGAGTGAACTTTTGGCGTGTCATTGCTGAAGCCATGTCGTCAAGAGCATGTTGTGCATTCCCCAAATGCAGATACACGCTAGCATCAACAACCATCGCAGGCCTTTTGGCCAGACGGCGCATCTTCTCGAATGCACGCCGGTGCTCATCTTCTTGCTTCTTTCGCTTGGATTGCCTGGCTTGCAGATCCTGGCACAGGGCCTCACCATCGTCACCAATTTCCGTCTGCAGCAAATGGTCTCGAGCATAGGCTTCCAGCCTGGCATCCTTGGCCAAGCTTTCCAGAACTTTCATTTCCTCATCGTGTCCAGGCTGCCAAAAGCGACGACCAACCCCAGCTGCGTCCTGTAAGACATCGCGGCAGCAGCACGCAGTGCCGAGCGTCGCTGGTTTTGCCATGATGTCTCCGTTTTGGCATTGCTGCTAGCACTTGGTTCGCGCCGAAAGCGATCTTTGATGGTTTTTCGAAACTCGTGGAAGCGAAGTGTCCAGATCTGCTCGCATATCGTCTTGAACCCTTTGCTCATGCTACTTTCTGCTGCGAGCACCACACGCAGGAGATGCTCTTGCAACGACGGTTGCATGTGCATCCGGTAGTCACCCAAGGTGCGCACGAAGGTAGAAAACGATTGCTCCACACCACTTGTAGTGAAGCCATTAAGACACTGGTAGCGGCAAAGCACGACATCGATCAAGTGTGTTGGGTGATGACTCAATCTTTTGTCTTTCAGCTTAGACCTGGCCAATCTCCACGCCTCTGCGTTGGACGCAGCTTTGCCCGCCCTCAGCAAATGCAGAGCATTCCGTCGCAAGTTCATGTATTGTCGAAACAACTCCTGTTGATTGGGTCCATCCACTGCCACACCGAAGGCCTGCGAGAGGCGCAGCAAGCTTTCCTGTCGTGCTTTTTTCATGGTGTCCGCATAATTCCCCGTCTGCTCTGCAGCCTCAAGGCTGTCCCCCAAGTTGAAAACCGACATACTGTTCACCAGGTCGTGGTTGGGAAATTCTGCAGCAATACGGGCATAAACCAGCTTTACCCAATTGCACATGCGAGCAATGCAGCGGTCGATAAGATCAAGAGGAATGCTGTCAGGACCACCCAGGACTTTCAAGACACCATGCTTCAACACTGCTGTTTTTTCTTTAGCTCTCAACAAAGCTATGATGTGAGTCGTGTGACCCGGGCACTGCAACACCTCTCGTTGAACAAAAAGCGTGTCCAGTCGGTGTTTAAACTGTGTCAACGTTTCGGCCACGGAAGCGGAGTCGAAAGTCTCCCTGTCGAAGAATCGCACTAGGTCAAGGGTCTCGGCTGACCCGTCTGCTAACATCGCCAGCTGTAGCAAAGACTCTGCGCTGCTTTCGGACAAGAAGGAATGTGCCCTCTCGCCAGGGCGAGTTCCCTTTCGCTTGTTCCACACATCGATCCCGCATGCCCAGACAGAATCGAATAGTACGATAAAGCGCGAGAGAGGCCGCGTCATGGAATCGAATCGGTGTGCCGCCCATCCGAGGTTTCGGACTGAAAATGGAGCGTTGTCATCGCTCAGCACAGCAACTTCGAACAAATGTTTCAGGTCTGCGGAGTATTGGATCAGTGCCGTCATAGATTCCGGTGACGTGATGTATTGGTCTAAGACTGATTCCAAATAAGGGTCCGCCCGCCATGCGTTTCGAAGCAATCGGCGTGCTGCATGCGTTGGATCCCTGTCAAGCAGTCGCACATTCGTCAGCAAGTCTTGCTCCGCAAATCGCATTGTGAGCTGTTCATCACTTGCACCATCAGCCTGCAAAAATTCAGCATGCTCGCATATGTGCTGTCGAAGCTCATGATCCATGTCACCAGAATCACAATCTAGCGTACAAAAGCTGCCAATCACTTTGTCCATCGCTTCGACGAGATCCAAGCTTTTTGTGCCAGCATTATGACAAATGCCGAGCACACCGTGACGACAAAGCTGTGAGTCTAGCGAAACTGCAGAGTATCGGATGCACAACATGCCAGCCCGGACGTCTTGGTATAAAGCCAGAACATCAGAATCCCGGAGAAATTCTTGTTCCTCTGCAAGGCATGCGCATCCCATGACCTCAACAAGTCGACCAGCACGTGACTTTGAACCCACGTCATCATCTGCCAGGCTTCGAAAAGAATGACCCTTTCTGCAGCCGTCCCATGTCTTCTGCACGGCAGCATGAAACTGCTCACGGTTCAAAAAACAGCTTTCGTCTTCAGGTCCTTCACTCTGCAAACCCAAGGCCTTTAAATAATCTTTCACAGCCTGTTTGTGCACCTTACACGTGGAGCTGTGTCGCTGCACATGAGTCAAGTGAAAGCTTCTGACGGTAGGCTGAAAACCGGTGGCCCAGGCGGTGCTTCTGCTACTGCCATCCTTCGAATCCTTCAGCCTGGCGCATACCGAACAAAACACGAGAAAGCGCCCATTCTGCATTCTGCCTGAGAGCCAGGTGCCCAAACTGGTCTGGGAAGGGTCGATGAACAATTTCCCCTCCCACTTCAATTTCAGTCTGCAAAATTCTTCCTGAGTCAAGCAGTCCTTTTCACACGGACTCTCCAAGGCTGCAGCACTGTTGCCACGTGGCAGTGACGGTGGCTGTGACACAGCACTTGCCACTGGTGGCTGTGACACAGCACTTGCCACTGGCAGGCACCACTCATCATCATCATCCATTGTGCACTCTAAAAACAGCTCATGACCTTCTTTCTACACCTCACTCGAAGATCTGTGGTACTACTTTATTATGGAAAGTCTCGTCCATGTCAACTGCTAAGATATTCCACTTGCAAACAACAAAATTGGCTCCTAGCATACACACGCCCAGTTGGACCTTGAGCACCATGTTTCAGTTCCATAATGAAGAAATGTTTCCGCTTCCCGAAGAATCTCCCGATCGATGGGCATTGCAGTGATCTATGGGGGATGGGGATCAAGGGCTGTACCGCCATTTGGGGCTTCTAGGGTTGGGGAACGTGTGGGGGAAACAGCATGTCATTGTGGTGGGAGAGGGGCCGGAAGGGGTAAACGAATCCTGGGACATCGGCTGTAGCTCCTTCAATACTTTCCTTTAATTACAACTAACACCCCAAAGGATTCCCTAGGAAACGCATGGGCCTGGTCGGCTCCAGGGGCATGTGCAATCTTCCTGCACCACAAAACAAGATGGAAATAATAGGATAGGGCACATACTGCTGCATTCAGTTGCTGACGCTCGTCAATACCGCTGGTCTGTTTTTATTGAATGCATCGTACAGACGATTTGCACCCTCTCGGCGCCGCACAGTTTAACCCGTCCTCTCGCATTGGCATCCAACAGAGATTAAAAGAAGTCTTTTCAGCAAGACGTCTGAGATTCGAGAGAAATGCGGTTCGATTATTACAGGGATTCCTTCGGAAACCCAGGTGCCTGCTCGGCCACTTCCACGTCCGTCGGCAATCTCCTGCACCAAAACAAAAACAGACAAGTGCCTCGACACATGGGTTTGGATAAGAGCTGTCTCACGCTGCTGTGAATGCGAATTTTGTGCTGGCACTCTCCCAATGTAATGCCTCTGTTGGCACTCTCTCAGTGCCGTCTGTGCAGATGAATTGAACATTCAACTGCCGGCACTCTCTCAGTGCCGGCGTCTGCACTCTCTCAGTGCATTTCGTGACTATGATTTGGAATGTTGGGACAACTATTATTATACTTTGTACACAATACATTTGCAAGTAAGATTAAGTTAAAGCCCCACAGGATCCCGCACGTGCCTGCTCGGCTCCACTTCAAATTCTGCAATCTCCTGCAGCAAACAAGAGAAACATGCATGTGCTCTGAACAGTGGATGTGGATAAGAGCTATCTCATGTCAAGTGCTGACTCTCCCAGTCAGTGCCTGTCATGCAAATCCTGCGCACCCTCTCGGTGCAGATGTGCAACCTGCACTCACAAGACTCGAGAGACAGAAAAAGACAGAGAGAGAGAGAGAGAGAGAGAGAGAGAGAGAGAGAGAGAGAGAGAGAGAGAGAGAGAGAGAGAGAGAGAGAGAGAGAGAGAGAGAGAGATCAAATTTGCGAAAAATGAGACAGAGAGAGTGTCTGTCAGAGAGAGAAAAATATGGTGGTGTCGATGCATGACCAGGCATGTTTCAAGTTCCAGCTGCCAGCACACTCACCCCAACCTGTGGTTCAGGGTCGACTGTTTTACAAGGGGGGGTAATTTACCCCCCTCCGTAAAACACTCGGGGGCGCTCCCGAGTGTTTTACGGTGGGGGGTAATCTACAACTCCCCCGGGGCGGGGACTTTGTAAGCTTACAAACTCTCAGGGGCGCAGCATCTGTAATTTACCCTCCCTGGTAAAACACTCGGGAGCGCCCCCGAGTGTTTTACCGAGGGGGGTAAATTACCCCCCCTTGTAAAACACTCGAAGCCGGCTCACAGAGAGGGTGCCGTTTTCCAACTGATCCACTGCATCAGTGTGGGTCATGCCACCTCAGCTGAATCTTTGCAAGCCTTCTACCAGCTCAGCATAATGGAGCCCAAAAGGTGAGTCATCACATTAACACTCATGGCATTTCCAGCCAGGTGCCCCAGCTGGTGTGGCGAAATGCAAGTCATGTCCATACCCTCCGGGTCTGCACCTTGTGCACGGAAAAGCTCAGACATGGTATGATAGCGGTTCAACCTCAAATTGAAATAGGCTCGCTGTTGGCAACGAGCGGCCGTAAGAGTTGGAAAGCAATCTTTGTAAAAGCGTGCATCACTCCGCCCATGCTGGGTGTCCACGATGATGTGGGATGTCCAAGGGCACTCACCCGTTTTCTCGAAGTGGCTGAGGACTGCGCCCAGGCACTTTTGTCGTGTCTTGGAAGTCGAGTTCGCAAGTTCAGGGCTAATCTCTGAAATGTCCTTGATCGGTCGAGGCAGCTCTCTCGAATCCAAAAGATCTGCAATGTCTGGCTTCTGATTGAACGCCTCCGGGAACTTGAAGCCTTTGTCTTCGTCGGCGAGGAGGCCGACGACGTAGAGCCTGCTGCGGTTCTGGGCCACTCCATAATGACACGTCTGCAGGACTTTGCGGTATATATTGTACACCGGCAACCCATCCTCATTTTTCAGACCGCCCAGATCATCCATGGTCTGCCTGAAAATATCCGAATTGCTCCACGAAGCCACGTTCTCCAGTATGAAGGCCCTAGGCTGAGCTTGACAGATGTAGGTCTTGATCGGCTGGATAACATGGGCTCTGGAATCATCATCTCCTGCATTTGCACCCTCCGGAGAAAATGGTTGACAAGGAGGGCCTGCCGCAAAAATATCTACCTTCTGCTCGTTCATGAAGGCATCATGGAACACATCTCGATGAAACCGCTCGAAAACGACATTGTGGCGCAGCCATTTCTCCACATGACGGTCACTGTCACAGAGGAAGGAAATTGTGTGTGGCACCTCTAAGTTGGTAAGTGCCTGGGATTCGCATGACCACCCCGAGCAAGCTGACCCAACTAACAGCCCTGGCTTTCCACAGTGCTGGAAGGCCTTCTGCGGCAAAGGCAGCAAGGAGTCATTCGTCCCTTCCAGATTATCGCGGCCATTGACACAGCGACTCCTCGGCTGCCTTGTGCCAGAGTCATTGGATCCAACTCTTGTCAAGGCCCGATGCCTCTTGCGAGGCATAAAGGCCATCACCTGGTCTTCATCGTCCATGGCGGGAGTTAAGATACATCTCGACCGCCTAGTGAAGTCAAACACTGCAGAGCAACATCAACAGCTGGCATGATGACGCCATGCCATGACGACACAGGCTGCAGCCAACTCAACTAGGAATGAAACACGCAACTAGCTTGGCACCGGCTGGTTTAACTATGATGGAAGCGAAAGCACTCTCTGGACCTGTCGCAGGCGCTGCATGCACTTGTCTTTCATCTGCAAGCTCTCCTTGTCTGTTGCTCTGCAACGCATCTGAAATGGCATCCTTGGCCCTCTGCAAAACCAAGCTTGTGAACAAAAGTGCATGTCAGCAGGCGCCACGAGACTGACTGTGTGAACCTAACAGTCGCGTGCAAAATTGCTTCTGCTGCATGAGGAAAAC
Source organism: Symbiodinium sp. CCMP2592 (assembly GCA_905221615.1). NCBI lineage: Eukaryota > Dinophyceae > Suessiales > Symbiodiniaceae > Symbiodinium > Symbiodinium sp. CCMP2592. The sequence continues at coordinate 320,969 of CAJNDT010000802.1, read as the reverse complement.
GTGTTCACTTCTTACCGGACAGCTCCTGCAGCCGTGCCCTGAGCTTGGCGTGGGTAGCATCCTTCTTGTCACCGTCTGCCGACTCTGGCTCAGCAGTTGCTTTTCTCTTATTAGTCGATGACTCCTCCACAGTCACGGCCGGGGATGGATTCGGCGGTGTCGTTGCAGCCGCAGCCTTTGCCTTCGGCAAGGGTTTTCTGGCCATGCCAGGCACCTCCAGAATCTTGGCAACCTCCGCGCAGTAGAGACTGTGGCCTTCCGTCAGCATGTCCTTAGCAACCATCGTGGCCAATCTTTTCATGAGCAGCTCCTTGTGGGTTTCCGTGTAGGCTACGGCAACGTACGGAATGCCCAAATCCATGGCCTTCTTGGCTGCGACATCTGTGGGTGTCCAGTCCAGCAGGGCATCAGCCCAGCACTCGCTTCGAAGAAGCTCCTCGAGCAGCACAGGGGAACTCATATGCCAGAACACGGGCTCCTGGTCATCGTCCTTGTTGTACAGCGGCTCTCCGTCCGTCTGCCCTCCCACTGCAATCCTCATCTGATTCCCGAAGATGGCCTTCTTGGTCACCACCGACTCAGACCACGCAGCACTCACATCCGGCAACGGTACCCCAGTGAGGATGTTGCCTGAGCTGGTCTCACCCTTCAGGTGCCCAGCTCGGCGAGGGCGTCTCTTCTGCTTCGAGGCCGCAGAAGACGTGACGATGTGCACTGTTTCCAGCTGATTCAGCTGAGCCGTTGACTTGAACTTCTCCAAGCGAGCTGCCAAATCGCTTTCTTTGTAGGCAACATAGAGGCTTTTATGGTGTTTTGCCATCGATGCACCAGCCTCATTGACGAAGCAATTGAGAATTGCTCGTTCGTTGCCGGTCTTGCCGGCATCCGTGATGGCGAACATCGCGTTGAAAGGCAGCTCAGCACCAGAGCTGAGAAAGTTGCACGTGGCCTGGATTGCGGTTTTGACCCTCTCCACCTTCAGCGGCGGCACTCTGAGATGCGGGCATGTGATGCTCTCACCCGCTGTCTTCTGATCGTACAGGACCAGAGTCAGGAAGTCTTTGGAGGCCACCCGGGACCCAATGGGGGACGACTTCAGCTCCTCCTGCAGAACAGCTTGGCGCTCAGGCTCCACGATGATCTTCACCGCAGCCCTCACTATACGTGAGGCCTTGGTCTCCAAGTCCTTGATCAATCCAATCTCGTCTTCGCTCAAGCTCTTCAGATGCTTGGCAAGCAGGGCCTGGTCGTGCTGGGCTTTGGCCAGGTCCTTAGTCTGCCAAGCATTCAGCCGGCCCCCCATCATGGAAGCTTGAATGATCTGGCCCACCTGGATACTCTCCTCCGTCCCCGTCAATGCCTCCGAAAGCTCATGCTTCGGCTCAGGGGCGTCCCCACGCTCCTTTTGCCAGCCGGCCTTGAATGCTTTGAAGTCCACGGAGAACTCTTCACGGTCTGGCAGATCTACTGGCTTCGCGCCAGCAGACAGTGCACACTTCAACTTTCGGTCGTGCTTCTTCGCGAAGACACACTCCTCAACGAAGGTGATGTACTCCCGTGTAGTAGGCGAGAACCGTGCAAGCCAGGAAAGATCAACGGTATCACGCTCGTCATGGCAGCCGAAGTGTTGCCGATAGTCAGCAAAGCTGTCAAAGGCCTTTCTTAGAGTCTGCCTCTCCTCTGGGGGCACAGCTGAGCCTGCATCCTCAAGCCATGTTGACACAGCCAAGTTCTTGAACCCCAGCTTGAAAATGAAGAGGTCCACCGTGCCCTTGTTCGATGGGAGGCCTTGGCCTTTCAGATTCCGCGTGGTACAGCTGGAGATTTGCAGCATGTCGTTCTCGGTTTGGTCCTGAATCCCAGAAATGCACCAAATCAGCTTTTCCTTCGACCCTGGACCTTGACCGCATTTCTTGCAAACTTCCTCAAGTTGATAAATGCTCGACCAGACATTATCTTTGCCGTTCTTCTCCTCGCCTTGCAAGATGATCTTCTGCAGCTCTTCAATGCACAGAATCCTGTTGTAGACTGTGAGGCAAGAGTCGACGAACGATTGCCGGAAAGCCCTCTCTCCGGTTGCCATTGTCGAGAATTGCACGTTCGCAACCCACTTCTGGTACACTCCCGCTGCACTCAAGACATCGTTGGGGTTGCGACGCTCGTAGTCCAGCTTGAATTGGATCACCTCGTACGCTCGCTGGATGCAGGACCGATAAAACACGTCAAAGGACGTCCCTATGTCCTCTCTCAAGTTGATGCATCGCCAGTACATCTCAGTCAATGACGGCACCAGCTCCACTGTCATCGTCCATGACTTCGCAAGAGCAAGCCACTTTTCCAGCTCAGCCTCACCAGGCTCCGAGGCCAAGACATTGTCTAGCTGGAAGATGAAAGCATAGAGCTCCTCATCAGGGCTGAGAAGCCGCAGTTTACCACGCATGTTAAGCACCTCCTCACCCTCCAGGATGCCCACATGCACCGCTCTTCGTTTCTCAAAAGCCAACTGAGGAGTCTTGAAGGACGAGCTTTGAAGCTTCAGGATGGATTTCCTGTTCACCGGAATGCCTGGCACCAAGGACATGTAGGGGTCAATCCAGAAGATGTTGCCGCCTGCTGTGTACGTGGGCTTGAAGCCTTTCGCGATTGCGCCAGCCTTCACCCGACGCCATGTGTCCTCGGAAAAGGGCTCCACTGATGCACTGCTGTCAGCAGAGATGTCCAAGGCTTCCAGCACTTGAACGCCGTTGAACAGCGGGTGATCCGTGATCCGCTGCAGGCTGCCCTGCAAGTCAGCATAGAGGTCTTTGTTCACACCGCTTTTGAGATCATCTGCCACAGGCATCACCACCGGAGGCGATGCAGCTGCTGCAGCGGGCTTAGCCGCAGCCTTAACCTTAGCCTTAGGCTGCTTTTTGCCTGCCATAGCCGTGACGAGTCTGCCACGGTGACTTGCTCGTCACTTGTGCCCGGATTCTGCGACACTTCATTGTCATTGAAGCGTTTGTGCTGAAAAGTTGCGACAGAACAGTCAGAGGTCGGTCCTTGCGATGGCCCAGAAGCGGCCAGCCAGCAGACACGTCAGGCCGAAGTCCCAGCCTGGGCCGAAGCAGAACAGAAAGGCTACTAAGCAAGCAAAGAAGCGGAAGCCGTGGAACACGGGCCGAGTTATGACCAGATCAGATCGCCAGTGGCTACATGTACCAAGACAAGACATGGAGCTTTTCTATGGTGTGCTCTTGTATTGGAGTGGGCCTGTTTACGCACTCTGTGTCTTTTTGGCATTGTGTACGTCACGCCGGGCCTCGGAGATCCTCAACCTACGTGCATGTGATATCTTTACTGAAGGGGGGCCGCATCACGACAGGCCCTACGTACTTCTACTAAAGCGCACAGACACGGGTATTATCAAGCCCGGTATGGGTAAATTGGGATGTGATGAGGTAGCTGCAAGGATATCACAAGAGGCTGTGGCCACCATTGAATCGATACGAAGGAACGGCCTGGAACGAGTCCAGACTGAGGCCGTGGCAAAGTACTCGCAAAAAATCATTGATCTGAACCTTCAGAAGAAGTCCTGCCCGGCCCCAGGCAGGTACGACTGGCCAAAGGAGTCTGATGGATTGCTTTTTCCATCGTTGCAAACCGGAAGCTCAGGTAGTACAGCCTGCTTGACAAGACAGTCAGCCTGGAATGCGATCAAAAGAACCCGCGAAATTATGTTTGCACTCACGGCCAAGAAGCGGTACCAGCCTACTGCTCAATTTAGCCACGTTACTTTACACGGGGCTACAAGGCACTCTTCGGCAGCATTGTTTCTAGAGAAGCCTTCGTCAACTGCTTCAACTCAGCAAAGACCCAGTGTCGAATGCATCCTCGAGATCCAAAACAGACAAGACCGCAAGACGTTCGAGAAGCACTACTTCCACTTGGGAGAGGAGGAAATGGACGACGCCGTAGCCTATGCTAGTGTTCCCAATCCATTTTCAACTCGTGGCAAGGCATCCTTGTCAACAGGTCGCTACAGAATCAGAGTCAAGAGACCTCCACAGGCTCATGACAAGTAAAGGCCTGAACAGAGAGACTCCAAAGAGATGCCGATACCTCAGAGGACTGTGGCGCCTGTCACCGCAAAAGGTGTGAGGCTTTTGATCTACGAGGGGCTTTTGAACCCGAGGAGGCTTTTTTGACCGGCCTGTCACCGCAAAAGGTGTGAGGCTTTTGATCTACGAGGGGCTTTTGAACCCGGATGCCTTTTTGACCGAAGGGGGCGTCTGTCAAAAAGGGCTTCTCGGGTGGTCTTGGGGGGGCTTTGGGGGGCTTTGGGGGGGGGGCTTTGGGGCTTTTGGGAGCTCTTGAATGGGGCTGTTGGGGGCTCTTGAGCTGGCTCCTGTGTCGGTCCTTCGGATTGTTCAGGTCAATGATTCTTGGCGAGCACTTTGCAAAAGACCTCGGAATTCGTCTCAGAGTGTGTCAACAAAGCCTTCTGGGCGGGGGGCTCTTGTGTTTAGAGGGGTCTGTCTAAAAGGGGTGCTAAGCAGAGGTCTGTCACCAGCACGATTTGGGTGGCACCGGCAGTGAGCCCGGATGTCAATGCAAGAGCTTTGGGAGAGTATGCTTTGGCATCATGAGCACCGCGAGCCACGCAGCAGATTTCCAAGGCTTGTTCTTTGTTGCAGAGCCTGTCCCAGTCCTTCCCCAACCCCAACCACTGGGATGTCCAACCAAGGCCAGACTTGCTTGGCCTCAGCACGGGCGCTGGTTACGGCAGGCGGAGCACAGCCACAAACATGTGTGAAGCATCAATGCAGGAAATACTTGAATGTGATTGCTTGTGTCAACACGCAGCAGCAGGATTCCAGTGTAGACGTTCTTTTTCGCTGGAGCAGTTTACAGATTTCAAGAATCTGACATCAGAACAGGATCTTCTGTCTGTCTCCATCGTTCGGTAGCTATCTGCACAGATTTCCATCTACGTAGAATAAGTTCCTTTGTGGATGGAGCATCGCAGCTGCTAAGTGCAGCAATGTCGTGGGAGAAGCAAGGCTGGCAGGAGGCCGAGGAGGACCCCTGGCAGGAGACGAACTGGTGGCAGGAGACGAACTGGTGGCAGGACGAATCCTGGCAGGACGACTCCTGGCAGGACGACTCCTGGCAGGACAACCCCCGCCAGGACGACAACTCCTGGAACTCCTGGCGGGACGACGAGACGAAGGAGTCTTCGAAGTCTTGGAAAGACTCCGGGTGGAGCCACCAGCCTCGCCACAGCGGCGCCTCAGCCTCCTCTCAAGGCAGTGGCCGCAGGCCAGCAGAGGGCACGGCAGTTTGGAGAATCTGAACGCCCGGAATCGCCGGGAGATCAAGCGGTGGCGAGACGACAAGGATGAGCTCGAGAAGGCCCGGTATACCATCCAGCAGCAAGAAGATCTTATCGACAACCTGAGAGGATGTCTGTGGTGTGAGGAGGACAAAACGCAGCAGCTGACCGAGCGAGCAGACTCCTTGAAGAACACCATGTTCGAAATGGCAGACACGATCCAGGAGATGAGTGGGCAAATCGATGAGCTAAAAGGAGAGTCTGTGGAATCCATGCGAAGCCGCATGCAAGCCGAGGGCAAGGTGTCAGAACTCCAGCAGGAGCTGAAGAAGCAGAGGAGTCGGAGCAGCTTGGAGATGGGCTCTAAAGACCAGGAGTTGAAGGAAATGCAGGCAAAGCTCGACGCGCAGGATGCCGAGCAGAGCGATCGTCTCGGCAGCTTGCACACTGACTTCAAGAGGTACCAGGCCGGCCGGCCAATGTGCGTCGAATTGGAACATAAGATCTAGATTATAAACGTTCTACAGTTCCGTGACAACATGTTGTGCCAGGAGGTTACAAGAAAGGCCATTGCGGATTCCAAAGAGCAAGAGGCCGCTGGCACTTCTTTCGGTTTAAGATAAACAGCCTCCTGACAAATGAATCGTGCCAGGACTTTCTGGCAGTGAAGTTGCGGCGGATCGAGAAAGACAAGGCAACGAGATCATGCGAGAGTATTTGTGGAGCATCAAGACATTAATGTGTCCGTCCAGGCGAGATATGTGGAGCTCGTCGGCCAGTACGACGAGCACTGGCCAGACAAGGCCTCAAGACACAGTTGAATTTTCGATGCGCAGAGACGCCCGGATTTGCTCACAGGCACGCGGACGGAAACCGCAGCTACGAAGTCCCACGCCGACGCCGACAGAGGTGGCTGAGTCTGACTGAGGTCCGCTTGCACGAACCTGCACTCTTCCATAAGTGATGTGTCCATATCATACAGAGCATGCGAGCTACGATAGGGACCCTCAGATTCAGTCGCTGCAGGAGGGCCCTGGCAACGATGAGGACGAAGGACCTCCCGTGACCTCCCTGCGAAAGTGGCCAAAAAGACGTCAGAGTGGCACTGGGAGAGTGCAGAGCTTTGACTTCGACTTTGAGTGCTTGCGCAAGCGTGCTGCAACCTTCATCTTGATATCCCCTTGACTGAAGCCCTCGTCCGGTCGCAGGTGGCTCAGATGAGACAGCAGACCGTCGACTAGCTGGTGGAGGTCGGACAAGGACCCGAGCAGAAGTTCACTTGAGCTACTCAGTTGCCAGAGAAGACAGACAGTTGACACGGTGCACTGGGAGAGTGCGCATCACACACAAGCTTGCTTTCGACAGAGGGGAGGGTCAGGGGGCGAGGGAGGCGAGGAGCCAGGAGGAGGAGGAGCAAAGATATGGAGTGGCAGACTCCAAGCATCTGACATGCATGTGCCCGTCCAGGATCGGTACGTGCAACTGGCGGAGGAGTTTGAGGCTCAATAGCCAAAGAAGAAAAACAAGCCGGAGCTCCGTGATCTGACGCCCACACCGAGGCGACTGAAGTTGCCGAGACGAGCGGCGACGAGGACGCATGATTTCGTGATGAGTGATAGAGGAAAACTCATATTAAGAATTTGTTCCTGCAGGACTGAGGATGCTTGGCCTGGAGGGCATGGTGTGCCGCTCTGTGGAAGCAAACTTGAGCGAGCTCGATTTTCGACTGACATCAGGATTGAGTTTGAGCTGTGCTGCCAACGCTTCTCCCCACCAAAGACTTTCTCAGACATTCCTGGACGCAGGTAAGACACGACTGGTGTGGTGGCATCAAGGTGGCAAGCAGGGACCCCAGCATAGTAGTAATAGATCATCTCAACAGAGCACACAGTGAGCAGTGTTCACGATTAAAAGCAAGCTCGAAAGCACTGGGAGAGTGACTACTGTAACAAATACAGCACTGGGAGAGTGCTGACTACAAAAACATTGGGAGCATGCTGATTGTTAATACTTGATGCTGAGCGTCTGGCTGTCATTGCTGCTTTGCTTCAATTCCAAGCCTCAGCTTAAGCTCAGCTACTTGTCAAGTTTATGAAGCATCCTCACATCCCTACTAGTAGCACTTTCGTGTCATCAGTCAACGTATCAGACAAGCACTCTCGCAGTGCCCCCCGCCTGGCGCAGGACAATCAAAGGCACTCTCTCAGTGCCGTCCCAGGCACTCTCCCAGTGCACTGAAGCCGAGCTCTGTGAGGAGCACTCTCCCAGTGCTCCTCCTAAATTATTATTATTAACTAAATATGAAACTCTGTGATGAGCAGCACTCTCCCAGTGCTCCTCCTAAACCCTAATAATAACTAAACCCTAAACTCTAAACCTTAAGCCCTCCCCCCACCCCCAAACCCCAGTGCCATTGGCCTTGTGGGAGCTGTCGCTGTTGAAGACCAGCCGTGGGTTTAGGGTTTAGTTTAGTGGTTCAGGTGTTTAAGGTTTAGGGGTTTCGGGTTTGTGGTTTGCGGTTTAAGGGTGTAGGGTTTAGGGTTCGTAAGGGTTTAGGGTTCAAGTGTTCAGAGGTTAGAGTCTTTATAGGTTTAGGGAACGTTATACCTGGCACGTAGAAGTCAATACTTTGAGCTCGAACCAAATATGTAAAACCTAATTTGTATTCTGGATTGCCATCTAACGGAAATCTCATTCATTTCGCTGCGTTTTGCGCTTTGTAATGAATACTTGCTGCTATGTTTTGCAATCAACTCTGGCGAAGATACTAAACCTTAACTCGAAAATTTTTAAATACGCCTTGTGATTATGGTGTTGAAAAAAAATGTCATGTTTCAACAAAAAAGTCCTTAAAAGGTGGATTTACCACCCTTCAAACATTGTATTGGATGCTGGCTGCTGGCTGAGATTCTTCGGTTACGGGGTCGAAGTCGACCCCTGCGTTTTGCGCAGTTCAGGTCCGCCTCCTCCACGACATCACTATCAACTCTGGCGCTTAGGGGCGTTGTCGTAATTCAAACCCTAAGAAACACCAGCCCCTTTCCTTTAAAAAAAAAATCTAAAAAATCCAATCCAAAAAAACCAAAACCAAAAAAAACAATACCAAAAAAACCAAAAAAATCAAAAAAACAATTATTTCAGTGCTCTTCCAGAACAACATTAGAAATACACACGAATGGGAGAATTCTGAAATAATGTTTTTTTTGTTTTTTTTTGTTTTGGTGTTTTTGTTTTTTTTGGTTTTGTTTTTTTGGTTTCGACGCTGTGAGACACATTGGCTACATGACAAACAGTTCCATGAACCGCTGCGCGTTGTTCCGTACTCAAGCCTAGTATAGCCTAGTTCTATTTTCCGGTGACTCATATCTGCACAGCAGTCGCGATTCATGACAAGCTTCCGGTGGCCTCCCCAATACTTATTAAACTATCTTGATTGGAATGGACTGTAGTGATACAAAATGAAACTAACGTGCAACCTCTCACCAACTGAACTAGTATCATTCCAACCACTATATTAAGTAATCTCCTTAGTCTTGTACTCTACTAGCCTTAAACATTAGAAGCCACTGAGATGTAATAATGTAAGCCTTCACATAACATCACTAGAACACAAATGAAAAACTTAGACAACTTGCTTTGTATTAACCTCTACACAGCTAACCTAGACCATTCGTGATACAAAATGAAACTATCGTGCAACCTCTCACCAACTGAACTAGTATCATTCCAACCACTATATAATTAAGTAATCTCCTTAGTCTTGTACTCTACTAGCCTTAAACATAGAAACCACTGAGATGTAATAATGTAAGCCTTCACATAACATCACTAGAACACAAATGAAAAACTTAGACAACTTGCTTTGTATTAACCTCTACACACAGCTAACCTAGACCATTCATGCCATTGCCACTACCTATAGCTGTTCATCTAGTGTTCGTAAGTCGTTTTAATACTGCACAAGACAACATATATAATAGTCCTACTGGGGTAGCATTGATTGTACTTACTGGTAAGGCACAATGAAAAAGTGCAACAACATAATAAGAGTCATGAAAATCTATATCAATAGCAGCACTAATTACCAAGTATAATACCAGTTGAACCACCTATTGTAAACAGACTGTATGAAAGATATACTATAACAGTTAACATTAGTTGTGAAATAGTATCAGTAGACATGCATTACTTGTCCAGGGATGTAGAATACCAACTACATGATCGTAACGAACAAGTTGGTAATGATAATATAACCAATGTATTAACCTGTAAAGTTAGCTCTTGTATCACTGTTGCATACTAGTCGTAAACATATGATGTGCCCAAATTAGTTTATCCTAATAGACAAAGACAACTCATAGCCTCATAGCTCATGTTATCCGATTATAGACAAGTTAACCAAAGACACTAAACATGCAATAAGCCAGTTATTGTTAAACTATTGATTATCGAACGCTGGAAGCGTAGACTTCTGGATTCCCAAAGAACTAAATCATACATTGATAGAACATAGCATCACCTCCAAATATGAACCAAATGCTATTGTATTAAGTGCATATCTGTTAATAACCTTAATTAGTGAAGCATCGCACCTGTTAAGACTGGTAGAATTGTTAATAAGATAGATGATGTAGTCCTAACCGATCTAGATATATAACAAAATGCTGGCTGCCGGATGACATTCTTGAACTGAAACAATCAAAAATGAGTGTTTGCCATCTCAAACAAAGTTGCAATACACCTCAGAAACAACAAGGGGCAAGTCATTTTATTTGGCTA
>CAJNDT010000802.1:105766-310776 GCA_905221615.1 Symbiodinium sp. CCMP2592 | reverse complement strand
TATCGCATCCCATTGAATCGGCACAGTCCAGCTAACCCAACCAAATCCCTACGAGTAGTAACACATCTTATGATTAAGCATAAACTAGGTGGCACTCTGCCTTGAAGTACCTTTAAACCATGGACCTCCTTAAAACCTAAAACCCTGAAGCTCTTTTAAAACCTAAACCGTTACTGTGTGTGGTAAGTTTACACATAGACCTAGGTATATGTATAACATACATACATACATATAGATATATGTATGGATTATATGCATACACTTATTATTGGGCATACTGCTTTCGAACATTAAACTACATCATCTATTAATAGCACTCTGTCTTCAACTATGTGTTAATCTAATGATCATGTGCATAAATGCTTGTGTCGTCCAGTGGAACCTATTGCATGTGGTATTGAAACGGACATGACAATCAACTTCTAGTACCGGTTCGTACTATCCAACACATATAGTTGCTTGCAGCTTGTTGGATCAAAGATATTTAAAGTTAAGCACCATGGCACCGAAACCGAAGGCCAAACCGGCAGCAGCGGGGAGGATCGGCCGGGTGAGGACTCCGAAGCGACGGCCTCGTAGAGTGCCGCCAACCGGGGTGAATGGCATTGGTGAAGAAGGTGGTGGGGCGGAAGGCAGAGTGCCAGGGCCACAAATGGGTCCGCCGCCACCAACGCCTGTGAATCGGCCACCTTACCCACCTGGCCCAAGACCTCCCGCCCCTGCGCGACATGAGTTTGAGATTGCCCAAGCTGTTGCAGAAGCGTTGGACATTATGGAGACCCCGATCATGATCAACTTCGAGCCGGATGTGGTTACTGTTAGGGAGGGCCGCATTGTTCTGGTCACCCTTGAGAACTTGACCCCTGAAGAGATGCAACGTCGGCAGTTGGGACGGCGAATTTGTGCCATGTGTTTCAATGCTCCAGACAACCCGCCGCCGCCAATAGTGCCGCCAAGGCCGATGCCTGAAAATGGCTATCCTGGCCCTAACAATAATGCCAACAGTGGAGCTACTGAGGCAGAGTGCCAGAAGGCAGAGTGCCGGAAGGCAGAGTGCCAGATGAGTTCGAAAGTGGAGTTCGTGGTCAAATGTTTTTTCGTTTGGAATCTCGCCCGGATGCCTGGTTGACTGGGCCAGCTCGTGCCGAAGGTGAGATTCACGCCTCAGACTCAGATGTGAGTGAGGAAGGTGTTCTAGATGTTCGTCTTGGTGAGCTTGGAGGGCGGGGTCGTTTGGGTATTGATTATGGGCACATCTCAGAAGAAGACCCGGACTGGAGTCAGCGCGGCTCAGCGGATGATGGAGCCCCCTCAGATGTGGAGGAAGGTGAGGAGTCAGACAATGAGGAGATGGACGCACTGGACGAAGATCAGTCGTCCCCAGACTCAAATCAGTATGATTCTGCAGGTGAAGGCAGAGGATTTCGCATTCGTGGTCGTCGATCGGGGTATATCTCCTCAGAACCACCCTCCGACTGTGAGCCACCTGAAGATTTCTGGTGGCCCTAAGGTTGATGTCTTTCGATGACAGCTTGGAAACTTTACAGAAGGCAGAGTGCCAAGAATGCTTGTGTCTGCCACCTCGGTGGCCTCGGAATCGTCGAGGACGATGGATGGACTGCTGTGTGCGGTACCAGAAAAACGAGAATCGAGTGAGGGTCTGGCAGTGCTGTATTTGATTGCTTGAGCATTAAGTCATGGTCTGCAACAACTATGCCACATGTGAATTTCAACGAGTGATTGCATCATGTCTGTCTCATCCTTGTGTTGTGATGGATCAATCGACTCACAAGTGTGTCAACTGCTGAATGTGCTGGTTCACAAGTACGTTGTTAATTCGAACACCCTTGAGGTTAAGGTGTTACACTTTCTTGCGGATAGGACAGAGTGCCATGCACAGTGCAATTCGGAGTGCCATGTCTGCAGAAGCAGATGACCCGGCTGAAACAAGAAGAAGACTGTTAGCAGACATTCGGCGGCAGTTTGATGCAAACATCGCACTGGAGAAGAGATTCTTGGCCATTTCGAGAGGACAGGATGTTCTGCGCCTTTGCGAAGTTGACCCGTCGCTTCTGGAGTTCCATAATGAAGGTCCTTATGAAGTTCTGCCTGAGTGCAACTATGATGTGATTCTTGAAGCCAGTGGGTTTTCCTGGATGATATCAATCTGGCAACAAATGTTATCAGAAACTTTTCCCATCATGACTTCGTGGCCATGGAAGAAACAGATGAGATTCCTCATCAACTTTTGTCATTGGAAGCGGAACATAAGGCAGAGTGCCAGGTTCCACTTCCTGGAGATCTTTGCAGGGCAGGGCAACCTCAGTCGGGAGATGCTCCGTGCTGGCTGGCAGGGGCTAGCCTTGGACATCAGGTACGGCACAGATCATGATATTCTTTCTGTGAGAGGACTTCGCCTGGCTGTCAATGCTGTGTGTCAAACACACAAACACGGCCTGTTGTGGTTTGGAACTCCATGCTCTTCCTTCGTCCAACTCTGTAAATACAGTACTGGAAGGTCCATTGCCAATGACTGGATGGGAGAACCTGAGCGATCGCTGGCATGCCAAGAAGGCAATCGTTTCATGTATGTGACGCTGCTGTTGACTTTGCTCGCGGCTTTGAATACAACCGGTTTGTGATCGAGCAGCCTTGCTCCAGCATGCTGTTCGACATTCCACTCGTCGATCGTGTCATGGGAATGATCCAGGCTATGAAGGTCAAAACCTATGGTGGTGCCTTCGGCCAGCCCATCCTGAAACCGCTTCAACTGTGGAGCAACTGTCAGCACATCAATGGTATGCGGCGCAGCTATCCTTCCCATGTCAGAGGAAGTGCTGGTTGCGTTGATCGAGATGGTGAGAAGTTCACCGGTCGTCCTGAAGATCTTCAGGTGTCAGAGGAGTACACCCCGGAGTTCGGCAAGGCTGTGGCCTTTCATATGATGAGGGATGTCCCAACATGAATTGTAGCTGAAGGCAGAGTGCCAATAAGGCAGAGTGCCATAATTCTCTAGAGTTAAATGAGCTTGCTTCATCTTTCGACATTCTGTCTTGTTGGTATTCTGCTTTCCAATGTTGGGACTGGGTTGAGCCCTGGACCCCGTCCGTTCCCTCCACGAGGTGCCGAGGAAAATCCTCGCCGCCTCGTGGAAGGATCTGAGTGATCCGAGCTGGTGCAGCTGTGCAATGAAAATGTAGAGAGCTTCAGTCACTCCGTGATCAGATGTGTTTGTCGGTATTGTCTCAGTTCGTATGCTGCTGTCGTGCAGGTGGCAATGACCTGGCTGGTGTCTCGACCTCCAGTTGCAGGCATCGGTGGCCTGTGTTAATCATTCCATGTGGTTGTCAGTTCAGTGCCATCTGCGATAGTTTCCTGTCTCAAGTTCGAGTGACATGATGTGGCTGCTGACATGTCATCGTGAGTCTTTGGGTTGATTTCTTAAGAATTCAATGTGTTGTGAACTGGGGCTTGTTACACAAGTGCAGGTGTGTGTCAGTATTTAGTAAGATTCAAGTACAGTGTTGCTTTGGAGGATTTCGGTGATGCTTCTGAAACTGTGGGTCATGCTATTGCTCCGTGATGGGCAATTGCTTAACTTGGAAAATGATGCAAAACTGCCAGCGAGAGCAGCTTGGCTCTCACAGGGCGAACTGTGGTGGCGTCTGGACTTGTTTTTCGATGAGAGCAACAGGAACGGCTCAGAACGTCGACAGTACCACAAATGGTACAACTTCTTCAGTGATCTTCTCAGGAAGACCCCCTTGGCTGCGAACTGGGGGTCACATGTGCAAAGTCAAAAAGGCAGAGTGCCAAACCCTGATGCTGTGCAGGAGGATGTGGCATCTTCCACAGCCTTGGCCCGATTCATGTTGCAAGCATCCTTCGACACAAGGACAGACGCCCACAGGGAATGGTACAAGAGAAAACTGAATGATGCTATGGTACGTGTGTGTGAAACTATCAGTGATGAGCCTCTGGTCATGCAGTTGGATGAAGGCAGAGTGTCATGGTTTCTTCAATCAGCTGGGTTGGTGTCAGGCTTTGCCGCTTGGATGATGAAGTCGCTGGCAGGCAACACGTCCCGATCTTTGCGGCAGCTTTGGGAATCTATGTTCAATGCAAGGACGCTGTCTTCATCTCTCCGAGATGAATCTGAAGGCAGAGTGCCACGAGATTGGGAGGAGGTTGAAACTAGCATCTACGACATCATCGCCTTTGCAACCATGGCAAAAAAAACACAGAGCGCTTCAACCGTCGGGGCAGGCTCATGGATTTGCCAAGACAGTCTTGAATGCCTTCATGCACATACATGAGTGTCTGTCCGAGACATTGTCAGCCGGCCTCCAGGTGTATGTCATTGGGCACTACTTGAGTGTACATGATGCTGGTGTGCCTGTGACGTCTCGCAGGGCACTTCTGGGCAAGCGTTTCCATTGAAAAAGACTGTGGACATCAAAAGCATCTGGAAGTTGCTAGAGGGCGCTGCAAAAAGTGGGACCTCTTTGCGACAAGCCCTCATTCTCAAGAACCAGGACGAACGCAGCGACCTGCATGGTTCCTTGGTGATTTGATATGGAGTAGACCAGTTGTTTAAGATTAGTGAATTCTTTGTCACACATTCATTTGATGCCACGTACCCGCGCCACAGTCGAACTAAATTCGACTACCGCTCTTGCCATGGCCGACCCGACGTTCGGCTCTTGCGCCAAGCTGTTGGCCAAGTCCAGCAGAAGGTAATGTCGGGGGCAGAAGTATCCGCTGCGAACTCTGGGATGGCACCACGACGACCACGACGTCCTGCTTCTTTGCGAGCAGAGGGCGACATAAGCATAGCGCGGGCAAATGCTTGCAGCTGCTAGTGGTCGTTGAGAGCCTCATATCCCCATGGCAGAGCGGGGTGACCCCATATCTCGGCCGAATGGGGGTGGCCTAAGTCTCCGGTCCGCATGACTGTCAGAGCACGTTCGTCTTTGCAAAGACGCCGGGGAGGCCGTTACAGAAAGGGATGCTTAAGTCAGGTTGTGCATTTAATATTTATGAAAGGCAGAGTGCCAGTAAAACTTCTAAGGGTTCAGGGTTTAGTGGTTTGCTGCGCTTGCTGTTGATCAGAAAATCCTTGTCGATTCGCTTGCCGGCATGTGGAGTGTGGCCGCTACCCAGGACTCGCTGTGTCTCGCACAGGGCTCTGAGGGAAGAACGTAGTGCAGGGCAGCTTACAAGTCTCCTGCCCTTACCCACGGTGCACTTCCGCCGAACGCTTCTTTCGAGATTCAGTTCGAGTTGTGTGCTGCAGCACCGCTGGCCGGGTGCTGGGGGGCCGCTGCATCGAGTTTTTCGAGCTCTTGAGGCCAACGCAGAGAGCTCTGTGCTCTCTGTATGACAGTCGGACACATGGGCTAACGTGCCGGCTGGGAGCTCCTTAGTCTCTGCGTGAGCATCGCTCGGGCGGTTCGGAGGGGAGGCCCGGTGTGACATGGGCTAACGTGCTGGCTGGGTCCGAGGTCGGCACCCGAGTGTCCTCCTCTGCAACTTGGGAGGCCGAATCGAGTATTATAGCAATTACGTCAGGTTGTGATCAATTTTTTGAAAGGCAGAGTGCCAAAGGCAGAGTGCCAGTAAAACTTCTCAGGGTTTAGTAGGGTTTAGTGGTTTGCTGTGCTTGCTTTTGATCATAAACGTCCTTGTCGATTCGCTTGCCCGACCTAAACCTGAGCAGCGGGCTGGCCGAGGGGGCCCTAGAGACCTGCCAGGTTCCATCTTGTTGGCCGTGTTGGGGGCAGCGATCCATCCGGAGCTGAAAGCTTGGCCACTGACGCCTGCGTGGCCTCGTGGCGGCCACCCTTGGGGCCAACTCCCCTACAGCCCGAGGGGTATGACAGCAGGGCGATGCGCTAATGCGCCTGCTGGGGGTGGCTTAAATGGGGGGCGGGTGTGTCCTTCCCCCCCCGGTGAGATCCTAAAAGGGAGGCCGCTTGAGTTGTGTTGTAAAGAGAAGGGTGAGATAGTGCCTTCTTCAGTTCTTGCCTGTGCTCACTTTTGCGCGCAAGTGGCCCTGGGATCAGGTCTATCGTTGATCGTTTGGCATGGCCTGTAGTGGCAGTGTAGCAGCCTGCTGTAAGTTTCCACTACCCCAGCCGCCAGCTGTGCCTAGAGCCTGCTACTCACAGGGTGATTTCGGCCTGTGCCTGGTTTGTTTCTATCGGCGCGTTGCGGGCGATGTTTACGCCGAAGCAAACCAAGTCTCCGGGATCTGTTACATCGCAGGTGTGCCAAATGGCCTGCTGAGCAACAGCTGCGACGGGATCCGGCACAGCGCTGTCATCTTAATTCATTCCCTGTGAGCATGGCGACCCACCTTGGCCGAGTGGGGTGGATTTCAGCAAATGGGGGAGGCCGCTAACCCATGATTAGGCTATATCTCTTTCTGCTGAGCACATGCTTTCTGTTCTCTTGGATCGACGACAGAGGCAGAGTGCCGAGGCAGAGTGCCAGTCGAACCTCTTCGGTGTTGCCTTACCTAAGGAGTAAACCCCTGCCCCACCAGGGTTGCTCCCCACACCATTGGCCATGTGTGAGGCGTTCGGTTTGCCTGTGTCACAGCCTTGAGGCCAACCTATCCCAGGGGCAGGGGGTAGATGACAGCCGGGCACATGGGCTAATGCGCCGGCTGGGGCTGTGACCTGGTGACATCGAAGCAGTCATGCAAGTCACCGGAAGCAATACCGGACAAAGAAGGGAGGCCGTTCTTGGGACATGGCTGTGTTGTTGAGCTGGTGTGTTCCTCCGTCTCATTCATAGTAGAATGTTGTTTTGTTAGCCAGTTGTTTAAGATTATAGTGAATTCTTTGTCACACCAACCTTACCAACAAGTCGCGGTGTGTCCAGTTTTGATTCACCAGCCGCGCTTGCATGCCGATGGCCGGGCATGGGGTCGCTTTGGGGGACCATGGAAGGAAGACGGAACCGAGGACTTGTTACCTCTGCCAGGGCCATCTGCGCAACGCCCTCAGGGACTGAGGGTCGTCGCGCCGATGGCGTTGGCAGAGGCCTGTGGCCAACCACCAGAGCGGACACCTGGTGATGACAGCCAGACACATGGGCTAACGTGCTGGCTGGGTCCGAGCTCGGCACCCGAGTGTCCCCCTTTGCAACATGGGAGGCCAAATATCGAGCAGAAGTACAGTAATTAGAGTGTCAGTCGAACCTCCTCAAGGTTGCCTTACCTAGCTGGATTTTCTGCGACCTCGGATCGTGTTGTCCGGGCCAGACTTCCAGGTTCCGAACAAAGAAGGGAGGCCGTCCGTTCTTGGGACATGGTTGTCTTATTGAGCAGAGAACCTTGCTCGGCTTGCTGTTCGGTTGTGTTTGTCACGAGTGCCAACATGTTCAGAATGGGGTTTGGTGTATGTTGCTCTACCAAGCGGCAGCTGCATGCCCGCCAATTTTGGCAGCTACCGACACACTGTTGGCCGGGTGTGGAGCGAGGGCAAGGGCACTGGGGTCCCGCAGTCTAGGGGGGGGTTGGGGCCAACGGCCAGCGGGCATCTGGCTATGACATCTGGACACATGCGCTAACGTGCCAGGTGGCCCCTCCCGAAAATGACGTAGCCTCGGTGACCCAAGCTCTTCCATGGGAGGCCGAAGAATGGTGTTGCTTGCGCATAGTGTTGAAGTCCAAGTTGTACTTTTGTATCTCAACGATTGCAGCGAACGAATCGATCGCTCTTTGACTTGCCAGCTCAGGTGTGCCTGAGTCCAGCTGTGACGAGTGGCAGCTTCGAATCAATCGGTTGTACCAGGAGAGAGCTATCACTGCTATGCAGCACTGTCGACAAATCAACTTCATCGCCGATGGGTCTACTCACAGCACCAGCGATTGTCTTGTGACAGTGGCTTGGGCGAATGAGATTTCTGCTGCAGTGTTTGCACCCATGCAAGTGATGAAGACTGGACAAGTTTCTCCACAAGACCGGTTTGACGACGACCTGCTTCTTCACATATCAAAGCGAAAGAAGCTGGAAAGGATTGCTGCATTCAGGCAGCTTCAAGCGATCAGTCACCAAATCTGGATTTTGCACAGAGGGCGAATGGATTTGGGCTCTTTCAAGATCGCCCCCTCTCTTGGGCAGAGGCCTGTGAAAAGATATGAAAGCAGGGTGGTTTTCCAAGTTGGAAAAGAAGACAATGACATTGACCGCTGTTTTCAGTGGTTGAGGGACAATCCGGATCCGGCTGAAGGCAGAGTGCCAGAAGGCAGAGTGCCAGAAGGCAGAGTGCCACCAGCTTTTCCTCATGTCTCCTTTCTGAAGACAATGTCTGAGGATGGAGAGATCACAAATGTGCTCCCCGTCTTGCCAGAGTCAGAGAAGTGGTGGCTGAACATTCCACTGCTGGTCTTGGGCCTTGACCAGGGCAGCATCGGACTTGCTGGCATGGCCTATGCTATGCGTGAAAACATGATTCATGTGAAATGTGACAAGATTCACAGGGCCATTCGAGATTTCAAAAACAGCATGTCGAGATGCCTCAAAGGACTCTTCCTGAAAGCACAACTTCACTCCTCTTACATCTTTGCCCTGAATTATAAACCCTTTGGAAGTGGTGGTTTCTACCAGCAGAAGAAGGAAATGCTGGCGAGTTTTGTTTCCTGCACATCACCGAGCAGAAGCTTGTTGTGGGACGCTTTTCGAGATAAGATTGCCTATGACTTAGACAGGCAGCTATCCGGTGACGAGCATGAGATTGAACATATGCTTGCAAATGTCGAATCCTTCATGAAGAAGGGCAGCTTGGTGAAATCCTCCAGATGGTTCAGCTGGAACCAGCTATGTTGTGAGCAACTTCATGAGTTTCATGTCCTCAAAATGCTGCTGGCTGATCATTTCGGTGAAGATCAATCTTTCAGCCCTTGCTCAAGGGAAAGACTCAGCCTGTATTCCAACTCGGCGAATACACAATCGGGCAAGGAGCTCTTCGAAGGCAGAGTGCCAGAGTCCGAAGGCAGAGTGCCGGACTCTGACAATGGTGAGAGGCAGGAAGATGCACTGGGTGATTTGCAAAAGCTGTCACAGGCTGGTCGTGCCACTGATCCACGGAAAGAACTCAGCTTGTTGAAAGCCAGCATGGGGGGCTTCAAGTTGGCATACTATCTCATGACAGAAGACCTTTTCGATCACTCCAAGATATTGTACAAAGTGACCGAACCGTTGTGGACATGGTATGGGAAACAAGTAAAAAACGTTAAATCGCCGCAGGATGGTCGAGGTTATGCCGAGTTGATGACAGTGAATGATGCCTGGAAAGCAGACAAACATTTGTTGCAGATTGTCTCCAACCTGCAGAAGACCGAGTTGTGGAAGGAGCATCTGGATACTGATTTACACGAGCCCGCAGAAAAAATCATGATGTTGAGCTTGCATTTGCTGATGAACAGGGTCTGGACTTGCAGTCTTTTTTCACTTCCACCAGATGCCTATGCGGGATTGCTGTCACCTGATGCAGAAATTCGGACGATCACGGCTTTGAAGGCAAAGGGCCATCACACATCACTCTTGAGGTTGGAGTCGACATTGGCACGGTCCACTCCAAGTGTTCATGCCCGGCAACTCTTCACAGACCTGCAAGTTGGAATCAGCCATCCTTCGAGACTTTTTCTGGACACATTGGAGGCACAGGGATATGAAGTGGCGCCTCCGGGGTCAGAAGACATTGTCGTGGATGATGTTGACACAGAGCAGGACGGGGAGATGGAGGATTCTGTGCCTGAAGAAGCAGATGACGGTGCCGGAGTTGGTGACATTTTGTTAGACGGGCAAGAGGGCAGAGTGCCAGCTCAAAGGACTGTAACAATATCGGTACCAGCATGCCCTGCAACCCACCTGCTGAGTGTTCTGGTGCAGACGCTGCCAGACAACAAGATTGTGGAAGATGTGCACAACAAGATTCGTAATGATTCTTTGTTGAACAAAACCCGCAAGCAAACATACTCCACGATTCAAACTGTGATCGAGAATTCAAACGTCTTTGAAAGCCGTTCAATCAGGCATCCGGCAAAAGTCAAACGGGAATATTTTGAAAGGGAGTTTTGGAATGTGGACAGGAAGCGCCAAAAGTTGTGCTTCAGAGGATGTGTCCACAAGCTGCCGTCACAGTATACCGAGATTGTCGGCGACAAGACATGGAACACCCTGTCAGAAGAGACACTCGAACGAGCATCAGCTGCGTGGTCATGGCTAATTCACTACAATGATGCAAGACTGGCATCTCAGCATGTTCCCTTGCGTGCTGGGAAGTTTAGCAGCCTTGCAGCCCCTTTGAAGATCTTGAACCATGTCTTGGATTTGACATGCTATCTCTCTCTTGGGGCAAAAACCTGGGCTGCTCTCATGTGGCCAGTGGTCCAGCATGAGGACCAGTCGACAGGAGAGATATATTTTGTTTTGAAGGCAGAGTGCCCGGATGGTTCCAGCGTCAAGGCCTGCTGGATTCATTTGTATGAGCCCCAGTATTGGGAAGTCATCGAAACAGAGGCAGTCTTCTGGAATGGCTTCATTTGCCTCCGTCGTTGTGCTACAAGCTCAGTGTCACTTCTATCCTATATGTTGCAGCATCCCAAGTGACATGTTTTCATTTAGGATTCTGTCAACTGTCGACCCATACAGTAAATAGTACAATAAACTTATATAAGTTTTGCTGTGCTTGTTTTTGCTGACTCGACTGAGGGAAATGTCACAAGCATGTCGGACTCTCGCAGACTGCCAGAATCTCGCCGAGCATGTGATCTCCCAGACTGGAAACGTAGACGAAAAAAAGCGAAAGGAGCTGCAACGAATGCGCCGTCCAAAGCTCATGAGCCTGATCGCTTCTCATCACCTTCCGGAAGATGAGGATTTCATGCGCAAAATTGAGGCTATGTATTCGACAGCCAAAGATTCAACAGAGGATGAGGATGAGGATGACATTATCATGGGGGACTTTGTTGATGAGCTGGTTCTTGACGACCTGCTTGCTGAGGACAAACAGGAATTTAAAATGGTCTCAGACGCAGTCAGAAAACGCAGAATCAAAAGGGTGCATCAAACCTGGCAGGCCATCAAGACGCAGCAAGCAAAGGCCAAGGCAAAGGGCAAGGCCAAAGCAAAGACCAAAGCAAAGGCCAAGCCACAGGCCAAACGGAAAGCCAAGAGAAAGATTTGTCGCCCACGTATGTTGCCCAGGAAGCAACCCGCGCCTCCTGATGAAAGTGGTCAAGAGGGAGCAGAAGGCAGAGTGCCAGCACCTCCTGCTGAGGTGCCGGTGGAGCCGGAGCCTGATAATCACGTGGAGGCCGCGGAAGGCAGAGTGCCAGCCCCTCCTGCTGAGATGCCGGAGGTGCCTGCTGCAATCCCTGTCCCAGAGCCTGATGATCACGTGGAGCCCGAGGAAGGCAGAGTGCCAGCCCCTCCTGCTGAGATGCCGGAGGTGCCTGCAGTGCCTATCCCAGCACTCGAGCCACGGGAGGTTGCAGTCCGTGGCCCCCAACATCAGCGGCGGCCGAACCGTGTTGACTACCAAGGGGTATGGACACCTGTTCAATGCCCGGAGTGTCCCAAGATCGCTGGTGAGATGAAGTACGACCCGAATCCTGGTGGCACTGACAAAGCAAAATGGTTTCTCCGAGTTCGTGTGACAGACGGCGGTCTCTTGGAAAGATTCGGAACATTTGTTATAGCTTCGATGTGGTTGCCTGATCTGCTGTGTGTTGTGTCACATTACATGAACCCATGTGTGTCTGGCATTGAAGGCGAGTGGAGCCACCTCGTACCCTATCACTGGGGACGTGTGGCTTCCAAGATGACAGAAGCGCAGGCCAGACAACACGTCATTGACCATAGGCCCTGTTGTGGCCCGACCAGGAGGCCTGGCAACAACTAGAGGATTCATCCTGCGCTGCAAAGAAAAGTTGTGTGTCTGTCTGTGTGCTTGCATTGATGGCAGCGGGTCCTGCTAGATTGGAATGCGTCCGAGAGACTGTGTGTTTCTGCTTGGGGAAGACGGATTGCGAAAGCATGTTCGCATTTTCACACATGTGGAATTTGTCACGTGCAAGCACATGGACAATCATTTCGAGTGCCACAACCCGGAAGCCGCACAAACTAGCACATGTGGTTTGAAGCCGTGCGTGCTTGTGACTGAACAGTAGCCGTCCAGAGCAATGCATTTCGCCCCGATCGAACGAGGAGAGTGTTTCTTCAGAGGCGAGCTCTCCCCAATCTTGATCAAAACCGCTTGCGAAAAATTGGCCAAAGCGCCTGACCAGTGGAAACCAGCTGAGAGATGGAAGGAAGTTTATGACGACGTGCCTTGGGAAATCATGGTTCGCTACCTGCGTTACTGGCCACGTATTGGCTCCCGCATTACAGGAGGCCTCAGGCTTCTTCGACGGTACGAAGGCCCCTTCCCGAAGTGTTATCAGGTGGGTGAAGGAGAAGAACCGCTGGAGTTGCCGCGCGTTTCTCTCGTTTGTGATTTTGTTTATGTTTGGAACGACGAAGATGAACAACAACGGCAGTTTGTCCTTCAGATGAAACACCTCTCACTTGTTGCCATCCGTCTCGGTGGTCCGGGGGAACTTCCTGACCTTGATGCTGGAGCAATACCTTTGACCGACCAGCTTCGTGCAAAGTTGGGGTGGCAATAATTAATGGATCTTGAGGCGGGAAGGCAGAGTGCCAGCAGCTGGGAAGGCAGAGTGCCAGACGTTGTCGCGTCACCCAGCTGTACCCTGCTTCGCCTGCACGTGATTCGCTTGACAGTGTGGTCAACGCAGAAAAGCGCAACATCCAGCAGTTCGTAGCCACTTCACGCGATTTGTGCATCCCTAATACTATCAAACCCTAAAACTATGGCACTCTGCCTTCTAGCCCCAAACCCTAAATACTAAAGACCCTGAAACTCTAACCCTAACCCTTTCATTACCCTCAAACCCTAACACTATGGCACTCTGCCTTCTAACCCCAAACCCTAAATATACTAAAGACCCTGAAACTCTAACCCTAACCCTTTCATTACCCTCAAACCCCTAATACTATGGCACTCTGCCTTCTAACCCCAAACCCTAAATATACTAAAGACCCTGAAACTCTAACCCTAACCCTTTCATTACCCTCAAACCCCTAACACTATGGCACTCTGCCTTCTAACCCCAAACCCTAAATATACTAAAGACCCTGAAACTCTAACCCTAACCCTTTCATTACCCTCAAACCCTAACACTATGGCACTCTGCCTGCTAACCCCAAACCCTAATACTAAAGACCCTGAAACTCTAACCCTAACCCTTTCATTACCCTCAAACCCCTAATACTATGGCACTCTGCCTTCTAACCCCAAACCCTAAATATAATAAAGACCCTGAAACTCTAACCCTAACCCTTTCATTACCCTCAAACCCCTAATACTATGGCACTCTGCCTTCTAACCCCAAACCCTAAATATAATAAAGACCCTGAAACTCTAACCCTAACCCTTTCATTACCCTCAAACCCCTAATACTATGGCACTCTGCCTTCTAACCCCAAACCCTAAATATAATAAAGACCCTGAAACTCTAACCCTAACCCTTTCATTACCCTCAAACCCCTAATACTATGGCACTCTGCCTTCTTAACCCCAAACCCTAAAGACCCTGAAACTGTAAACCCTGTGCCAGGTCTTCTTCATCCTCGTCTTCTCGGAAAAAACATTAGTTTTTTTTGTTTTAAAGTTTTTAAAAATTTTTAAAAGTTGTTTAAAGTCTTTAAAAGTCTTTCAAATTCTTTTTAAAGTTTGTAAAAGCTTTTAAAAGCGTTTAAAAGTCTTTTAAAGTATTTTTAAAGCTTTTAAATGTATTTTAATGTTTTTAAAAGTCTTTTAAATATTTTAAAAGCCTTTTAAAGTTTTGAAAAGTCTTTTAAAGTTTGCAAAAGTCTTCTAAAAGTTTCTAAAAGTCTTTTAAAGTCTTCTAAAAGTTTTTAGAATGTTTTTTCTTGCATTTGAAAGTTTTTAAAAGTCTGTAAACGTCTTTAAAAGCCAACTCTGTCGAAAAAGCCCTGTGGATCTAAACCTTGTGGTTCTGGTTCGGTGCAAAAGGGCAATGATTCTTGTTACGGAGTTTAATTTAAGCTACCACAATAGGGATCCATAGTAGAGAATATGGTTTCCTTATTATGGTAATTAAGTTAAACCACTTGACAAGAAACCAGTTCTATGTTCAGTCTGCGGGGTTAGGCTGTAAGCTTGAGATTACAGAAGATGTCCTCTAGTCTCTCTGCTCCTACCCTCAACTAACATACCCACAGCTGCGGGTCCTTATGAAGAGTAGCCTATGACACTTCGCGATGAGGTATCCGCAAATCCCGAAACCTTACACACTCAACCCTAAACCCTCAATCCTAGATTCTAACCCATAAAACGATATACATCCTAATGATGCAGGGTGTGGGCTTACAGCCTCGCTTTTAATGGATTTGCACAGGAATCTGTAAGGTGTGCTTGGTTTTCGAATGTTTGTTCCTACAAGGTCGCACTTCTGTATGCTACGGGTAGGTTGCTGGAGGTGGACGTCGAACCCTTGTTGTGCCGTTTTGAGGGGCTCATGTGAGGAGTGTGCCCGTTCTCTGGTGCGGTAAACCCCACACTGATTTGCATTTTAGTACGTGATTTGGGATTTTCACGCTTGGAATGCAGGGTACTAGTACTAGTGCATCTGAAATGAGGCATGAAGGAGGCAGGGCTTGCTACAAAGAATTCCCCTTTTGCGGGGTTGTGTCTGGGAACGACATCAATAGGCAGTCTGGGTTGCTTCCTGAACCCTGAACCAAGCCCGAGCAACCGAAGCTCGGGGTGTAAGGTTTACGCGGATAGAGAGGCGGCTAGCGAAGTCCGGGAATGGGCCAAGCCGATTCCCCAAACGGAGTACATGGCTATGCGCCAGTCCTTCGCACAGAAGTTTGGCGAGCCCGAGGATAAGCATGTTCCGTTGAGCGAAAGCTCCACGAGCTGGAGACGGGTTCAGGGCGGAGCCCCTGAATGAGGTGCTATCCAGAGACGAGATAGATCCGGATGTGCTAGTTCCCCAGTGGGATAGCAAAGGCACCGCCCTCGTGCTCAAGCTCACGATTTTGGCCGTACCTAGGGTCATGGTCACCTACAATTCTGTTCTCAAGGATTTGATTGCGCCAATGCAAAGATTAAGAACCAACAAACCTCGAATGCTACGCTCCTACATCCGTAATAAACCCCTGGCAATTTTTCAAACCTAGACTCCACCCAAACATCAAACGTGCAGATCCAAAGTCTCTAAACCCAGAAGGTTGTCTGAGTTGTCCTTTAAGCCCTTTGAAAATTAGTTACTATACTATTATGGTTCTCTACAAAGTAGTAGGGGAAATTAAAAAAGATCCCAAAGGACAACACAGTTATAGAGTCCCGACCAGGCTGCAGAACCCCAAAGCACAGGCTTAAGTCTTGGAAGCCGACAGCCGCTGTCCGGAAATTGTGCTCCAAACCCTTCTTCGTTCCCGGGTTTAAACATCATTTACAAGATGTGAATCAACCCTGACACAGACTCTCTTCAACCTTCGACTCAACCGGAGCCGAAAAAGAAACCGCTTGCCCTCTGCAAGGCCCCCAAAGACGAAAGCCCTAATCATTTTCACAAGAAAACCTCTGTAAAAACTATACCGGCCCTTTCTAGCCACAAAAGGGGTTTTTGGAGCATTTCAGCGACAGATTACAAACAACAGGAACTAGGCGAGGATTCTACTCCTAACCTTGCAGGCCTTTGCTTCCAACCTCCAAACCCCATACAGAACTCCCCAAGAAGACCTAAAATCCGAAACCCTTCTAGAACTCTCACTGCAGGCCCCCCTAAAGACTAAACCCTATAAACCCTAAACCCTCAGACTCCGCGCCTGCTCCGGGCAGAACCAAGTGTAGGTCCCCGCTGCAATGCAAGCCGAGAGATCGCTGCTGCTCCTTTTCCGGTTCTGCCTATAGTCTCCATTGTAGTTCCTTTTTGGTGTTACCTTATGGGATCCTTAATATATAATTTGTTAAACCAAAAGAAGGAACTACAATGGAGACTATAGGTGGAATTCCAACTTTTTACCCTGAGGATTTTCGGGTTTAGGGGCAGGCTTTAGGGTTTAAACCGAACACAGACTGTAAAGAACCAACAAGCGTCCCCTTCTGTAGGGCTCAGGGTTTAGGATTCGGTTCATGGCTTAGGGTTTGGGATCTAGGTACGAGCTACACTAAAGCTACCTTGACTCTCGCTTGCAGTGTGGCTTTGTGGAGACACGGTTTCATGTCAGTGGGTTGCAAGCAAGGTACTCAAAACAACGGAGCTACACTTGAGGATCTAGATCAACCCTGAAACCTTAAACCCCTTCGGGCCACAAAGCACTTCCCCTGCAACACCACTGCATGCAATGGATTCAAAGAAGCCGCCAGCCCGCCCCCGATCTCCCGGCATTGAAGGTCACTTCGCAGGTACGGCCCGCTGCAAGACCTCGCGGGGAAGGGCTTGCTTATTATTATTATTATTATTACTATTATTATTGTTATTATTATTGTTATTGTTATTGTTATTATTATTATTAGTTTAGAGCGCCCCTTTTTCGACCAGCATATCCGCTTGTTGATTTTTGGGCTTCAAGGTTTCAGGGCTTCAGTCAAGGCTGTCAGGGTTGAGTGTTTTGGGGCTTGGGCTTGGGGTCAGTGTAAGAGGCCTTACGATTTGGCCATTCCGTTTGCGACGTTCAGGCTTTAGCCTATGAGGCTCTGCGGCTCCCACGCAAAGCGTTACGACTGTCGGGCCTGTAGATTCTCCTCCACTTGATAATATGGGAGTTTCCGAAAATTAGGAGTACCTTAGTTGGGGTCCTTGTAATAAGGATCCTACTATTTGTGACACTATCTTAGGGTCCCCTATTTTCGGAAACTCCCATATTGGAGCTGCAATATTTTAGAGTAGGTTTTCAATAATAGGAGAAGTATTGGTCACTGTGAGAGCTATGCAATACAGGGGCCTGAAACAATAGAACAAGATACTGGAGGGTATATCACCCGATTATCCTATGGGGGGTTTTCATGGGATTCTCTTTACAAACACACATGCAGATATTTATATTGAAATCGACTCAACATGTTCAACTAATCTGAAACATGTGGCAAGCCGCTGTCTGAATTAGCCTTCGATTGGAGCTCTTCGGAGCGACGTGATTGCACCAGAATGCAGAGATTTACTTCAATTCAAAGGCTCCTGCTCTTTGTCTCAAACCCTGACCGAAACTCGCACCGGACCTGACCGAGGGCTCTGCACCCACGCACGAACAGATGTGTTGAGCCGTGAACTCCACACCGTAAACCCTAGGGTTTAGGCTTTGGGTGTAGTGCCGAGTGGCTGTTGCAGCCACTGCTGCCGCTGCGATCAAGTCCTCCAAACTCCTTCGGATTCCGGTCTGGAGAATCAGATACGATCAGTTATGTGTCATCGTATTGAAGAACCCCTTGGGCTTATACCCCGTAAACCCTTGCTGCAAAAGCTCAAACCATCTGAACCCAGCACAGGCACGGAGAGTCCCACCCCTTGCTTGCACGCACCTCCCCGTTGCCACTCAGGACGAAGGTGCTCTCACACAAGATGACTGTGGACCTCAGAAGCCAAGGCTACCTTTTTTTCGTAGGTTCAGGGATCAGGGGTCCATAGCTTGCAGTTCAGGGTCTCCGTCGAAGTTTCAGTTGCAAGCTATGAGTCAGAGTTTTTAAAGGTTCAGGTATAGATCATCGGTTTAGAAGTATGATCCATGGCTTCGGGATCTAGTGGGAAGTTGCTTGGACCTTGAAGTAACCTGTATTCTTGCAACCCAAAACTCCTAAACTATCGCAAACCCTAAGCCCCTGAACCCCTAAACTCTAAGCCCAAACCCCATAAAGCCCTAAGCCCCTCAACCCACTGGCATGAGATGCATACAACATGTCCTTAGAAGCTCCCTATTCCTATACCCTAAACCGCAATGTAAGGGCCTTAAGTGAATAGTAGAACTGGGGCTTGGCGGGGGGTCTCCTATAGTATAGTTAAGCGGAAGCTAAGGGCAGTAGCAGTTCCACTGTCAGACTCGATAACACATAACTAATAAGCAAGAGCTATCCGAGAATCCCACGCCCTACAACCACCCTAGAATTCCCTAAACCCTAAACCCTAGAATTTTCGGGTTTAGGGTTCGGGGCTTTGGTTCTAGAAAGAGCCCTCGCAGAACAAAGACAGCCGGGAATCTTGAGGAATCGTGTTCAGGCCTAGAGCAATCAGCAACATCCCCAAATCCTACTGTAGGAGCCTTATTAGCCATATAGAGTTTTGTGCTATAGTATACTATAGTACGCTACAGTTTTGGAGGGACTATATGGGACATGCTATCACGAAGTGTTCGATATCTATACAGTACACCCCAACCCTAAACTCCGAAGCTCCGGGGTGTGGAGTTTAGGCTTCAGGGTTTAAGGGTTTACGCTTAAGTTAAGGGTGCTGATTTAGGGCTTCCACACCGTGCCTTTGCGAAACAAATATCCGTCAGTCCAGGAAGCTCTTCCGAGAAAGCAAGTTGTATTATAGGACCCTCTTAGACTACCCAACTACCCTCTAATATACCCTAAATACCCACTATTAAGGACCCTAAGGGCTCCATTAAAGGGCCATTGGGGGGTCCAGGCTGAGGCCTTTAGTTAGCGCACAAAGCTCCATGGAGAATCCAAGACATTGCAGCATCCTAAAATCAAAGCGTAGTATTCATAACACTAAGCCTCCACACACCAGAAACCCGAACTCTCGAAGCCTGTACTACACTTACTACACCCTGACGAACTGTAAACTTTCGGCCCCAATCGGAGTTGTGTTGGGCCAGGTGACTTTGAACACACATGCCAAGGACCCGGTTATCGCCCGAAGACATCTGGAAGCAAATCTTGTTCAATTTCGCAACCATGCACACCAAGACAAGAACTGCTGATGCTTTGCCTTCTTCATCATCTTCAACAGCATCGTCATCATGGCCAGACTCAATATCACGACCATGATCTTCGCCATCGTCAGTCTCAACGCAATGGTTGTCATCAGTGATTATGATAGGTTTGATGGTTGGCGGTGACGGCGCAGGCTTCTCGTTGTTGCTGTTGCTGAAGATGAGGATACTGGTGATGATGCAGCAGGTCTGACGACGATTCTGCATTCATCTGTCTGCGGATTTTTGCAAAATACGATTGCAGTAGCCTCGCCAATTGCTGCCCAGTGGCGTCGTGGACGTCTGGGCCAAGGTTGCGGGGTTAGAGTCATTGGGGTGAAGTCTCGGGACGTTACGTTCAGGCAGGCGGCCAAGGTTAGGATTTCCGTTGAGTCTGGCTCGTGGGTGTAGGTAGATAATCTAGGGGCGGGGCCCCATTCTACCTATAACAATAATAACGACCCCAAATAGTTTTGGTAACTTTTTAGGGGCTTATATTAGGACTTGAAAGAGGTTTGCTGATAGTCCGTTCAAGCTCCGGACGGGAGATCTGGGCCGCTGAACCAGCAAAATGTGCATCTGCTCAGTGGCTACAGTGGTTATTTCCCAGACTCGGCCTCAGCCCTAAAAATCCTGACCCCTCAAACCTACATCTACTGATCTCAAACCCCAAAGACGAAGCCCTACCCAAATTGAGGAAGACCCGCATGCACTGCAACCGACCTCGGGAAAAGCTCAGGTGTAGCGGAGCTCTACAAGTTTTGGCTGGACGTGCGAGTTTGCAAGTTGGCTCAGAGGTTCAGGCTGAACATACAACCTCGGATATCAGGTTCAGCATTTCACGAGGTTAGGGATGGGAGGTTCATGGTTCTAGGGTTTCGGGCTCAGTGGCTAAGCGTCTTTGGGGCTTAGGCTACTTGGACTTGTGCCTCCATCCTGAGCGAAAGTCAAACTGAAGATACTCTCGTGGACGGTTCTGCAGGACCCGACTGGCGTAGGCAAGATTGAGAATTGTGCGAGTGGTAGAATGACCCTTACAGAAAAGACCCACAGCTTCCAGACAACTCCCCCAGTTGAATAAAATAGGGACCTCAATAATAAAATAGGGACCGCAATAATTACAATAGTATTTTGGGCCCCATTATAGTCATACTATTAAATTATGATAAGGACCTCCCAAAATAGTGTTGATAATTATACCACCTTATAGCAGCCCTTGTAGAAATCCTCATAGACTCCTTCAAGAGGAACCCTTGGCCCCGATCTTATCTGGGTTGGCCTTTAAACACCCTGAAAAATTGTATGTATATATATATATATATATATATACATATATATATGTATATTTGTATTTTATATATATATATATATATATATAGGGTCCCTTACAAACCCAAATAAGGAAAATCAAAAATGTCCCAAAATCCAACCTAGTTATGGCAATGGCCGTTTCCACCATAAACACCGGCCCCCCGGGACGCTGAGGAAGTGGCTGTCGTCATGGAAGCTGGCATAGCGGGATGGTCTTTGGGTAAAGTAACAGTATCCGTTTACAGTCCCTATACCACTACATGTACTACACTGTGCTAAACTATACTGCACCGTGCGGAACAAAACTATACAAAACTAGAAGCACTCTGATCTAACTATTCAAGCACCTATGTTCGAGCTAAGCACTAAAGCAAATCTTAACCCCTCAGCCAAACAAAAAGCCATACGAACGAATACGTATAGTCATTCCTAAACCCTACCTAAAGCACCACCACTCCCGACTCTAAACAAATCTCAAAAGGGGGCGATACCTCCAGCAAATTGCTGCCTCTACGGCACCCCGGGTCATAGGGCTCAATGTCTGGTCGAGGTTTCGGATCTTCAGCGTTGCGAAGCTGTGTAAGGATGTGATGATGGCTTACTGGGGTTTGGGACTTCGGGCGAATAGGGTTTAGGGTTGTTTTTTGAGGTTTTACTTATGCTGGGTCTTGGTGACACAAGCCACGGCCGTTGAGAGTAAACCCGGGGCAGCCAGTGTTCACTCTGGAAAGCACGTCGTCCGTGGGCGGCAGCTGGATTCCCAACCACTTTGCCACGAAAATGGAGAGCTGCATTTCCAATCTGTCCTCCGTCGTTCCCTGAGACCGCCGAAGCAGCGCGCCATCAACTCGAAGATCTCCTTCAAACAAGCCAATCAAGCCGGGAAGCCTGTGCCAGGGTTGGCAAGTCTTCAGTACAGGCTTTGGCCATGAAGGGAAGGCTAGAGTTAAAAATCTCAGAAGGCCCTGAAAGTAGAAGCCAGAAAGTTGGAACATCAGTATCCTTGTGCCCTGAACGTCAAGCATAGGGCACAGGGGATCCCAGAACTAATCATCCGAAATATGTGTTCCTACTTTCTGAGTTCGCTATACAGGTATCTTCCCAAAGTCTGTACCTTCGAACCTCACCCGGTTCGCCTAAACAGTAAGCTTGTGCAGTAAATCTCTGATAGAGGATGAGATGCTACTGGCACGATTAACTCACGGCTTCAAGTATCCAGCAAGTGGCGTCGGAGCACAGGGCAAGCGACACAGGGCCTCTATTGCGGTGTCTTCGGAATCTCCCTAGGGTTGTCACCACAGCGAGAACCCAGGCTACTAGGGTTTAGGGACCCTAAACCCGAAGGACCCCACGCCGACAGGTCTTGAGGTTTCGCAGGTGCCGATTGCCGAGAACAGATCCGAAGCAAAAGGATAATCACCAAACGCCTGACCCTGAACACCCCTAAACTCTAAACATCCCTAAACTCTAAGACCTACATAACCCAAAACATTCCTCAGCCTCTAGGTCCCAAACCCTCAACTCCCGTAATCTTGACAATCCTGAAAACTCTTTCTCTCTCAACCCCGACTCCCAATCTCGTATAGTAAACCCCATAAAGTTGGAAACCGGATTAAGGCCAAATATTGCTGGGATTCCTTATGCATTACTCTTGAGGATCGAGGCTATGGGGTTTCCAACTTTTGGGCTTCTACTGTATAAGACCCGAAAAGCTCGAAACACTCATCGAACGCTTACAGAACCCCTCATACAAACCCCTGCAGTAGCCCTATGTTCCAAAAGACCATACCCGGAGACTCCCAAACCGACGAATTAAGGAACATCCACTAATTTTTACAGTAGGAACAGAGCCCTAGTCATATGATTGAATTAGGATATATGCTTTTCCTTAATTTAAAACCCTAATCTGGTTCAACGTATGTTTATTGTTCCTGAATTCAATAAGATCCCGGAGTTCCTGCATACTATAGGGGCCTCAATAATCAGAATAGGGTTTTTGGGTCCCATTATACTATATTTATAATAAAGAATCCCCCCCCCAACAAATAGTATTGCTAATTCTTTCGGCCCCTGTATTAGCGAGCGGCCTGTGGAGCTAGTTGAGCTTGTCATGGTCATCGTGGAAGACATCGTGGTGGTGGACTCGGTGAGGTTTAGGCTTTATTCTTAAACTATCATGACATACCTTTGTCGTTTTCGAGGTCCCTATGATAAACCCCAATGAAGATAGAATTCTTAGGGGCCCTACCAAAAAATCGACGTTTTGGTAGTTGAAGGTAGGGCTGAGCGTGCAGGGAAATTGTTGCAGGGCTCCAATCAAAATCGTGTAGTTGCTGCTGCTCCGGTTATCGGTGCCGTTACGCCGCTCTCACAGCGATGGGGACGATGACGATGCTGCCCATGACTGCTGACTGTCGTGTTGATTCTTGCGTGGTGGTGGTAGTGGTGGTTGTTGTGGACTGTAGGGGCCTTGACAATTAGATCCGGGTTTTGAGGTATACAAAATAGAATAGGGTTTTGAGGTATATTATGCCATATTTTACAGTAGAAGGAACCCCCAAAATAGTATAGGTAATTATTAAGGCCCATATGGTAGTCGGTCATCATCGACGATGCACGAAACTGAAGAACAAGCCCGGTACAACGACAGAGGGCCGTCATGCAAAATTCTGCTGCTCACGGTTCCTGTGCTCGTTGGTCTCTGTCTTCATGCACTGTCGTCGAAACCCCCTTTGAAACTAGGTAAGAGCGCCTGGTACGTGACCGGCGTTTTGTGGCGTAGCTGAAACAGGCAATGTGCTAAAACCTAGGGAAAACATGTATTATGACTAAAAAGTTGTGCTAGGAGAGGCGGAGAATCCCTGTGACAGGTCGATCGTTTTAGCGAAAAAGGTGTTGCCGCTGCAGTAAAAGCCACTTTTGCGAGCACCGCGCTGCGCAAACTTGGTCTGAGTGGACGTTAATATGGTTGACCCATGCATGGATGCTCTGCGTCAATGAGATCTGGTCTGAGTGGACGTTAACATGGTTGACCCATGGATGCTCTGCGTCAATAACATGGACCACCCATGGATGGTTTCGACGTGGGTTGTAGCAAGTGCCGAACACACTGTAATTACCGGTATGTTCGGCATATGACCCTAAGGAAACATTGGGCCTGCCTGCGACAGAAGTCCGCAGTTCTGGGAGTTAAGGGTCGGGACTGGCCGGAATTAGCCCCCCCCCCACCCCCCACCAACACCCCCCCCACCCAAGAAAAGTGAGGGGACGTACAGGACGCACACCAGGCGCTCTCACCTGAAACTAACCCTATACCTTAAAATTTGAAACCCTAAACCTTAAAAATTGAAACTCTAAACCTTAAAAACTGAAACCCTAAAGAAGCTTTGCCCTGGTCCCGTAACGCCATGCGAACTGTCATGATTCTTCTGTCAGTGCAGAAGGTTTTTTATTTTTTTCAGGGCTCTTTTCCACCTGCAGGTACAGCTAGAACTCCTGTACCAGCGCAGAAGGGTTTAGGGTTTAGCGGTTTTCTTGCCCACACGTCTGCTGCATTCAACGCTCGCTGCTGCAAATCACGTTGGCAACCGCTCAAGATTGGTGGTTTCCCAAACCGCAGCACCAAAAGGAGATACAGCCAAAATCGAGAACCAGCAACAAAGACGGCAATGCCGCGATACAAATCTCACTGACCGTATCCCTTTAACTAGTGAAGACTTGGGTAGTGGACTTAAGAGAACAGGTCAACTCCACCCGGACATGCAGCATCTACACTCGCAGTCTAGGCCCTGCTCTTCCGATCGGCGGCTTATCTATGATTTTTTTTTTATTAATTATGGTGTCCTGACCATGATACTGGCTAAAGAGTCTAGGTATGATGCATCACGACCATGCAAAGCAAAGGGACAGCAACACCCGAAACTAAATCCTCATGACCTGCAAGCCCTGCAACAACTTTCACTGCCGAGACCGCCACGGTCATAGTGACGCTGGTCATAGTGACGGTGCTGCTTGTGGAGCTGGTCATTGTGGCCTGGTTTTGTTTTGAGTTTAGAGCTCAGGGTGGTCCCCGTAATAACCTGCTCATGTATTCTTCGGGCCGTCTAGACGTCCTAGACGCTCCAATATAGTTCCAATTCTGGCTGCCTCTACATCCTTCTTGTCGAACCCTTCTAGGAAGCCTTGCGGAATCAGGAACACTTCCAGATGGTTCTCGGACCCTAATCTGCAGAACTATCCATATACTGGGTTATTGTTGAGGGATTCAATTTAAGTTACCATAACAAAGCCAATAAAGCAACCAGATGTTAGATCCCCAGTATGGTAACTAAAAGTCAATCCCTTAACAAGAACCCAGTGGAGAGCTCTCATATCAGAGGCCTCAAAAGGTGGGATGAAGGTATGTGGAATATTCCCAAATACGAGTCCTTATACACGGGATCCTTAATCCTACCTAGCTTCCCTAAACCCTAAATCCTAAACCCTAAACCCTAAACCCTCATCCCACCTTTCGAAGCCTCCGATCATAGAAACTCTTCAAAAACCCCAGGGAGGTCTGACGCTGCAGCTTCGCATGGCTTCGAAGCTTTGATGTAGGGGCCCTACTGGTTGTACTGGTTGTTTGCTTGACCAGGGATTTAGGGTTTAGGGTTTAGGGTTTAGGGTTTACATAAGTTTTAACATGGGACTGTGTCGAGTTTTTGTTGGGGGTAAGGACAAGTATATAAAGCTGAGGAGATGTTATGGCAAATTATCCCGAACCCTGTACTAGGCTTCCTGCCCCATGCGGTAAGGCACATGTCTCCGGGATTTCAGAAAAACTAGCTCTCTCAATTTGTGGTCCGTGCACTGCTCAAGTAACGTAAGGTAAAGGACGTGGCCACGGTACAGCAGAACGTCACTGGTCCAATAACTTTGAATGCCAGGATGCTGTGATGGTTGTGGTTACAGTGGTTGTGGCCGTCGCAGTCGACGATGTGGATGTCGTCATCGTACCTGCAAGTCTGAAACGAAACAACCCTCGACGT
Organism: Symbiodinium sp. CCMP2592; assembly: GCA_905221615.1. Classification (NCBI taxonomy): domain Eukaryota; class Dinophyceae; order Suessiales; family Symbiodiniaceae; genus Symbiodinium; species Symbiodinium sp. CCMP2592. The sequence goes on along the minus strand of CAJNDT010000802.1, from coordinate 285,416 downwards.
AAGCACCGTCGCATAAGCTACTGCACAGATGCAACGACGGGTCGTAATGCGTTCGCAACTTTCAAGCCTTCAAGACCCATATGGTTGCTTCCACGTGTTCTGGTTGCCGGAGTGGAATGCAAGATATGTAATTGTAATTACGACATTTGATGACCATTCTTAGCCCCTACCGGACATAGTCAAAGCTGTCTCGAACTTGGCCTGAACCCAACTGTCAACGCTTTTGCCTGTGTCATCCTTGGTTAGCGTGCGAAGATGGACTCAGTTCTGGGTTGAAAGCTCTGCTCCAAGGAACCTCGGTGTTTGCTAGCGTGGGTTTCACCAACTGAAGCTTGACCCCTTGCTTTCTGGTACCAACCTAAACCTGGAACCCTAAGCCCTGCCTTAAACCCGAAACCCTAAAATACCCTAAATACCCACTATTAAGGTCCATAAGGGTTCCATTAAAGGGCTATTGGGGGTTCCTGGCTGAACCCGAAGCCAGAATTGCATTCGGCTACGAAAGTTTCACTCCTGTGTGCTGCTCTCAGGTTTGAACTTTTTGCCGTCTGAAATTTCCGGGAAACAGAGACGTTTTGTAATGGTGGTTCAGGGTTCCGGTTTAGGAGAAGCACCGATGACGGCTTGTTGTCTCCCTTCTGCGAAAGCCTGCCAATGACGACCAACCTTGCACAAGACATGACTTCAAGAGCATTTGCGTGCAGGCTTTGGACATCTGCACCTGTTGACGACGTTGATGTGGTCATCGTCGCCTCAGTATCGCGGTGGATCGTTGAGAAATTTAAACCCGAAGCCAACATTACTTAGCCTCGACTTAGGCCCCATACCTCATGTCCAAGACTTGAATATGTCAAAGCCGCGACCAATTCGTAACAGGCGCTGAGTCGACGCTTCCGGATGGTTTTTTGAGCAACGCTTAACCCTGCACAAGCTACTCCCAGAAACCAAAGCCGATGATCGTGCACTCCAGATCCTGCCGCTGGTGCAAGCACGCTTACGTAGCAAACTCAGAACGCAGAAGCATGCAGATATAGCGGGCCGTCAAAGGACGGAGCCACGGCACGGCCACATGTTACTGGTCCACGTACTCAAGAAATGAATGCCAGGCTGCTGTTGTTGATGTGGTGGTCGCGGTCGAAGAAAGGGTCGTTGTCATCGTAGCTGCACGTCAGAAGCGAAACTGTACTTGTAGGGTTTAAGATGTATGGTGTGAGTACCAGGAGTGGTCTGGAAGCGATAAGCGACAGTGCAGCACTCTTGAAAATGAGGACCCCGAAACGGCAAGATCCGCTCACAGTGAATATTGCGGGCTGTATGCAAATCATGCAACTTCTTCGAACCAGAGCCCTATGATTGACCTGCACACGCAGAACCCTGAACCCAAGTCCTGCATATATATATATATATATATATATCAAACTAAGCCTAGAGCAAATTCTTTCAGCTCTCGGAGTCAGGAGTGCTTCGACAAAACCCTTGCACATATGAGTAGGTGCTTTGCATAAACACATACTCATATAGACGCTAGATGTATGTAGTTCACTACTTGCCCGAGGGCTTTCGAATTCACTAACTGCAGGATGAATTAAGAACCCTAAACACTAAACCCTACACCCTAAAGCGTAAGGATTTGGTGTTTAGGCTTTACCGTCTAAGTCTAAACACCAGGCTTATGTCAACGATCTCCCACAATAGCAGCCATTCCGCACGGTGCTACAACGAAATAGCTCGCAGAACCCATGCGGACATGCGCAGTATACCTACTAGAATAAGTAGAATGCGCCTAAAAGCAGCTATCCTAACTTTATTTGTCACACCGGATCAACCTCAAGACGCTTACTTAAACTTTTCAGAAGATGGGTGTTCCAGAAAAAACGACCCCAGCACAAACACTAATTAGATACGAAACACTTATCATCAGGACCCCTGATTCAGGTCCACGTAAGTTTAGCATAAACACCGCGAGACCGACCCGGTTCTTCGGATCTGGGGCAGTCGTGCCTGTCGATGACGTCGATGTGGTCGCCGTCGCCTCATCGCAGGTGAGGATAGAATATGGGCAGGGATTTAGAACGAAGCGACCATGCTAAGCCGTATGCTTCCTACTCCTCTGTGGTTCAAGAACCTATGCCCGAAATCCTAAACTCTACGCAATCCTAAACCCTGCGAAATCCTAAACTCTGAGAAATCCTACAGCCTACGAAACCCTAAACTCCACGAACACCCAAAGTTCCCCAAATCCGAAAGGCAGAGCCGATTGCGATTTCTTGGATGTGGCCTTAGAAACTTCTTGAGGCTGCCTCGAAGGCCCCTAAAAACAACACATAAAGACGCAAAAATAAGGATACCTACACACACACACACATATACGTATAAATGTATAAATGTATATATGTATAAGTAATAAAAGCCATTAATTAATATATATATATATAGAGAGAGAGAGAGAGAGAGAGAGAGAGAGAGAGAGAGAGAGAGAGAGAGAGAGAGAGAGAGAGAGAGAGAGAGAGAGAGAGAGAGAGAGAGAGATTCTACAATTCAGGCGTTGTGCGACAAGCTCCACTTCTAGGACCGGGTCTACCCTTGTCTAAGTTATTCACGCCTACGTAATGTAGGGGCCTTAATAATTAGAATAATTAGTGCTTTGGGGTATATCATGCCATAATACTATGATCAGGAACCCCCAAAACCCTATTCTATTTGTTAGGGCCCCTACAATAGTCTCATGGACCCGAACCATGAGCCGCATGTCCTCAACGTAGTGCTGGGGCCACGGCCGTGGTAGTGGTCCTGATGCAGATCAGCGAAAATCTATTTCAATTCTAATTTCCGCAGGAGATTGTATACTAATTATCCTGTTTTTCGCGAAGGGCAACAGGAGATATCTGTTCTCAGAGGTAGAACTCTGCACAGACCTCACATGTGCACTAGTCATGCATCTGATCATTTTGCGTGAAGGTGTATATTATAAATGTATGTAAGCAGGCGTAGTTAGGCGTTAAGGAAACTGGCGGAACTAGCGAGTGCATGCTAGCAGCCCCCAACCTGCATTTGACACTCGGGTTGCTCGGGTGTCTCCAAATGGAGTGAAGCAACAACTAAACCAGGGATCCAGAGATGTGTAGCTTGGTTTTTCTCTCGGGGGCGGAGTTCTCATGTTCTTGGAGTGGAAGATTCCTGGATTGAAGCCAGAAAGGGTACCTGTGGATAGTCCTGAACTGTTGCCGGGCTTCTCACGGAAAGAGGCTCAAAGGGAAAGGTAGCTCCGATCCGAACAACACTTGGCTGTGCTAAAACTTTCCCTGCCCTGCATGGAGGGGGGGATGCTGGCAATCGAGTTATGGTAAAAGCCAGAAAGTTGGAATATGATTATCCTAAACCCTTTATGGTAAGTTATGGGGTATCCTACACTGAAACCATTTTCCAACTTTCTGGAGTTCCCTGTAGTGTTGTAGGTACTTGATGTATGGCCCTCATCATGGATGCCTTATCTATTCTGCCTGTCTGTCTACTTCTCTACTGTAGGGGCCTGAATAATTACCAATACTATTGTGAGGGGTTCTTTATTAGGACTATAGTTTTATATACCCCAAAACCCTATTCTAATGAATAAGGCACCATTATTATGCATCGGGGTTACATGGACACGGGCTTCAAGATGCACTTTAAAAAGATGAGGCCGTATTCATTAGAATAAGGCTTTGGGGGGGTCCCTTAATGTAGTTATAGTAAAAAATATCCCACAAAGCCCTAGTCTGATTATTAAGGCCCCTATATTGCAGAGTTGCTCACGAGAGTCGCACAATTCCTTGCATCAAAAGTGTGACAGAACTGAACCATTAGCTAGTCCCGAAGCGAATCATACCTGCAAGCGAAGACACGTTTCCTGCCCTATCGGTAGCTGATGCGAGAAAAGCGGCAACGTCGCCGAGGAAGATGTGGAGGACGTCATCGTCATGGTCTTTGTCGATGTGGTCAGAGTTGTCTCCGTTACCGTCGAGCTCCTTGGCAGAAGTTGTGCAAGGCGGTGGTGGTAGTAGAAGTAGTAGTCGTCGTGGTCTTAGTAGTAGTAGTAGTAGTAGGAGGAGGAGGAGGAGGAGGAGGAGGCGGAGATGGTGGAGGAGGAGCGGAAGCAGCAACAGCCATGGGAGAACTGGGTGGAGTAGGAGTAGGAGCAATGGTTGTGGATGCAGTGGGAAGCACTCATGGCCGTAGTGGAAATAGAACTGGCAAAGTCGGAGTAGCAGGCTCCATCTCAGTACTCAGATCATCATCAGCGCGGGGCACCGTGTTGTGTCCTGCCTTGCGGCCCATCATCAGTCGGGGGAGTTCTGGGCTGGCAAGTTCACATACTAAATACTACGCCTGGACATAATATGCGGACTTGTTATATATGCCGACTGGCGGCAGCCCGCACTTTCGTGAAGGAACCCACGACAAGTTCCCGCCGATCCCAGAAAAGCATAGCTACGAACAGAAGTTGAGGATCTTCCAGGTTTGTCAGCTTGGGGGTTAGCCGGTCTTCTAGGCCGTCGCAGCTCGCACTCAGCACCTGAGCTGTGGCCTTGAGTGATGGGAGCCTGGGTGGAGCCGGGACCTTGGCAGCTAGGATAATATAGGCTTGTGGGTTCCAGCTTCGGTTGCAAAGGTCAAGCCAAAAGAAGCCAGATTTTTTCCAGACCACTGAACCGCAAGTGACAACCTTTACCACGAAATCGTCAAGATTAGCAGCTGCCCAGAGCATGCTCCGCTGTGGATCCTGTAAAACCCAGATCGTCTCTAAGCCATTGAATCCTTACTAAAAGTCATTCATTAGAAGAGTTCGTGGTTCCCCAGAAATTCTTCAAGTGCCACAGGGATTCGTGCTCGTGGTCATCGTCATCGTCACCGTAGAGGTGGTCGTCATCGTCATTGTTGCCGTAGAGCTGGTCGAAGACGTCCTTTGTCCATGGCTCCGATCGATTATAGCGCTTGCAAAACCTGAAGACTGTGACTACCGGGAAATAAGCTGTGCAGAGCCTTAGGGCAAGCCTTAATCCCTAAACCCCTAAACCCTAAAACCCTGTTTGGCCCCCAACTTCCAGGAGTTCTTGGCAGCAGCTCGTGTCTTTAGAGCTCAGGCCTTGCAGGTAGCAGTAGATTCAATGATGCATGTGATGCCACACAAGGGCTCCCCCACACGAAACTCCGAACCAGACGATTCTTATACGCGGAACTATCGTAAGGTCGTTAGTAAGGACATACATATCGATGCTGATCGCAGCAGTATGATGTGCCAGACATGGCACGAGGACGGTAAGCAGCATGACGCTCGATACAGCCATAGCTACCAGAACATATCAGTTGCAGTGCTTAACAGTGGCATGCAAGGACGCTGACATCAGCCCCAGAACGCGATTCTTGCCACCTTTCTCTTCCCCCGCACGCCAGAAGCCGGCCCTGATATCCATGAGGTTCCTCTAAGCTGTATCATGCTCTGGCCACTAGTCCTGAACCATGAACCCCCAAACCAAAACCTAAACACTCTAAACAAAGCCCAACAACTACCCTACAACGAGAAAACCCTTGCAAGGAACGCATGATCTGAGGCTGGGACATTGTTCCTCGCAGGAGCATGGCAGGAGGTGTTAGCTCTGGTGGATTTGGGGATTTGTTTTCTGCAATCTGTGGGATTTCGTTTGCCGGCTGCGAGTAGATACAAGACAGCGGAGATTTGAGAAGACTCATGGGGAGGAGAATGGATGAACTGCTGGCATCACGAGTTGACCGAGTGTTTCGGCAGGCACGGAAAGTGCTAGACAAGGTTTTGCATGACGTAAATGTACACACGACTGCACTCTGTGCTCGAAAGAAAGAAATAAAAACGTCGTAGTAGTTGTAGTAACAGTAGTAGGCAATGAGGCATACTAGTATAGGATAGCTGCATGCAGCTCGCCAACGAAGCTGACGTCGTACGCATTTTGTGAAGGTACGTAAGTAATACAAACCCTCAAGCAAAGACCGCCCCCTAAACCCTGAACCCCTAAAACCTAAACCCTAAACCCTAAAGCCCGCAAGCTGTCGACCCTTGGCTCCGGCCTGTTGTGGTCGTCGTAGTGCACTCTTGATTGCTCATCCTTGGGGCAGAATCTTTTTTTTTTCACGGTGTGTTGTTCACTTACACATCGAAGCTTCGTTCCGGATCTACACCCCTTAACCTTCCGAGAATACCTAGGGGGCCGAATACTCGAGCCATCGGGATTTGGACTGAGGAAGCGGCCGTCGTAGCGGCTGAAAGTCGCAGTCAAAACGGGACACAACGTATGTCGGTGACTTGAATACTTGTTTCAAGCAGGAAACATCTGAGAGTGCTGGTGCTGCCTGAATAGGTCGGCTGGCCTTGCGACCCAGACGTGGGTTACAGTTGGGGCTTCGATTAGGGGCTTAGTGTTTAGAAAATATTATTTAAGATGTTAGTTTCAGAAAGAAGGAATTTCAAATGCCAAAACACACAAACCCAAACACACACGCACACACTTCAACAGGGCTCTTCCATGCCCTCGACAGCCTCTCACCCCAATCCTTAAGCCTCAACCCTAAATCCAGATCTCAAGCCCACCAATTTCCGGCAAGCTTCGACGTTAATAACATGCCCGGCGTGGGAGTCATACCAGGCAGAAAGCCCGACCAGCACATCCTGTCAAGTCGAAAGTGTATCAGCAACATCTTCACACTTGCTGGTGGATCTTTATACGATGAAGATCTCTAACCCTAAACCCTACACCCTCAACCTCAAACCCCTAAACCCCTTAACCGTGGCTCTGAGTCGACTTTGGGCCATAGGGGTATAGGGGCCTTAACAATTAGAATGGGGTTTTGGGGCCCATGATACTATAATCATAATAAGGAGCCCCGAAACTAGTATAGGTAACTGTGAAGGCCCCTGCATTATAGAGCCCTTCTAATATCCCGCAAAGGACCCCTATAAAGAAACCCTATTCTAATTATGAAGGCCCCCATATTCCTTTTCTCTTGTCAAGATTTAAGCCTCCAGGCCGCTAGGATTTTTGGATTTCGGAACTCCGGGGGCTCGCGAGGCTTTTCAAGCGCGAGCTATTCCGCAGGGGTTCGGGGTTTAGGGTTTAGGAATAGGGTTGAGGGTTTTAGGGTCTAGGACTAGAGGGTTACGGGCTTCCCTAAACCCTACAGTCTACATCCTAAAATGCTGGGACTTGTCTAGCAGATTTGGGGTGCTTGCAGTTCGAGGGCGTGCTAGTGCTCTTTGAGCCGAGCTCATGCTCAGATGCGGCCGGGGGACTGCGGGTTGAGGGTTTCAGGGTTTAGGACTTGAGGGCTTGAGGATTGTACATAGGGTTTGAAGGTTTCCGGTAGAGGGCTTGAGGGTTTTGGGGTTGAAGGTTTAGGGTTTCAGGGTTTGAGGGTTTGCGGATGTAGGGGGTTTGCCGGGCTGATGCAAAGCTTTCAATGCTGCGCCATGTTGATGTCTGTAGGCTACTGCTGTCCACCCTACGCCATTTCAACCATATCAGACTTACTGTGTCCCACAAATACTGCAGCGACAGTCTAGCCGACTCCCCACAAAAAAAGAACAAGTGGAGCATGGCAGGTGGCCCTGTCGGCCTCAACGCGTCACACATCAGAAACCTCTTGGCATAAGCCTTATGTACCAGCGCAACTGAAAGTGAAGCTCTTCAGCCTGCCGTTGGGCGATTGCTGAAGGCCATGTAAGGCCTTCAGGACCAGCCAAGGGACCGTTAGCCTGCAACAGTCCCATCTCTATCAACACCGCCGCCGGTCGTTCTCCTCCCGGGCGAAGAAAAGCAGTGGGGATGTCAGCGCACAGCGCCATCCCGTCCCACACAGAGCAGCGTAAGAAACCGCGATGTGCTACATGATACTCTAATAAAACTTGGAGGGGATTGGGGCTCAGGCTTTTGAAAGGTTTCCGTTATAGAACAAGACTATGGAAAATGTTGGAGGAAAACCTAGACATGCTGCGTTGCTACCAAGATGCTAGGGACTGGGGTCAACATGCTGCTGCTCATCAACTTTACTGCGTACGGAGCAGCCCATGAATCAAGCAGATTAGATATTGGATATTGAAGCCTGAACAAGTGGTTGAGCTAGGGCTTCGGGATTCGACATTCAGTGACAGTTATCATCATAAAGGGGCCACAAGGACGAAGATTGCGAACTATCAGACCCAAACGCCGTGCAATATCTCCTCAAACGCTGAAAGCCTTCGCTACTACCAGAAACCTTTATGCATGTCGTTTGAAACAGTCAACCGACGCTTGCACCAGAACCCTTCAAGCAAAGCCCGCCCCGGAGCCTTGCTAAACAAAAAAAGCGTGAAGACGCACCCATTCAAAGCAAAAGACCCTAGACCAATCCTTAAATCCTACACTAAGCTAAACTCAACACAGAAAAGCAGCGAACAGAAAACATGAACCCTAGACCCTAACCCTGAACAGTGAACCCTAAATAACATAGTATAGGGGACTTAAGAATTCGAATAGGGTTTTGGGGCCCTTTATGCTATAACAATAATAAGGAGCCCCCCAAAATAGCATAGGTGATTATTTAGGCCCCTATATATATATATATATATATATATATATATATATATATATTAATATTAATATTAACGGGATATCAAGTCTGAGCTCCCCGGCTGGGAGGCTGCCAATGTCGCCGACAAGAGGCATAAAAGGACTGAATGCATGGCCGCAGGCATCGTGATCCCTGAGCACCGGGGGTTTGAGGCATTTAAGGTTTGGGGTTCAAGGGTTGTGACGTTTTGGGGTCAGTAAGACTTTAGGGCATGCTGGGTTTCGGGTTTTGGGCTTTCGCGGGTCTTGTGGTTACCTATATGCAATGGGTTACTAGACCATGGAAAGAGGTATTTGGACTTCCAAAGAACATGTCGCTCTTGGAGTTGAGCGATTAGATAGGTTTTGCGGCCTCAAGGGTGTTCACGCCTTACTGGCCTGTCTCGGGATTACTGGACACACCTCGGCCTCTTTCAAAACGGGGGCTTATAAGCTCATAAGCCATGTCCTGAAACAGAGCTCCAGGACCCAAACAACACCTAAAAGCCTGAGACTCTATGCACGCAAGCCTGCCTGAACCTTAGGCCCTACCCATCGGCCCCGTAGTAGTTCCTTTTCGGGCTCATATGCAGAATCCTATAAGGTAATCCCAAAAAGGAACTACTATGGGGCCCATGCGTACAGCCCTTAACCCGCTAAAACTGACCGAGGCTTCCACCAGTCCTTCCCAGGAGGCTTCGGTATGGCAGTAAGTCTGCAACTGCGCCCGCAACACTGCTTTGAGCCGAGATCGCGATCATCAGTCGCAGTTGTTGCTTTAGGGTCCAAAAGTTCAGGGCACCAGGGGCTTCGGGTTTGGTTTGGCAGCGTGCAAGATTTGATGATTGAGGCTCTGCTTTTAAAGCTGAGGTCATAAGCCCTTGACATCCTCAATCTTGAATATAGAGGCCTTAACAAAAATAATTAGAATAAGGTCTTGGGGCCCACTATTAATGCTATAATTATAATTAGTAAGGAAGCCCCCCAAAAAGTATAGGTATTTTAAGGCCCTACACTAAACACTACAAGCCCCGTCAATCCCCTCTTCGTCGAGAACACACGACACTAAGCGCCAATTACACCCGCAACCCCGCTTTACCTCTGAGCTCCTACCTCCGACATCACAGGGTTTAGGGTTTAGGGGTGTAGGAGTTTAGGGTTTAGGCTATATCCACACAGCAAACATCGAAGCCGGAATGCTAAGCAGCCAAACTCTCGACCCAGGTCTCGAATTGCATGTTGCGGGGTTTAGGGTTTAACCAATTAGATGTTGAGAGCGTCGAGGTTGGATTGACCAAGCAGAAAAGAACAGGCACGTTTGCGTGAAGATCCTCCTAAACCCTAAACCCTAAATCTTTGTAGAATCCCTAAGTCTGGGCCGAAGCTACACAAGAAAAAGTATTACCCATAGGCCCCATAGTAGTTCCTTTCCGGGTTCATATGTAGAATCCTATAAGGTAATCCCGAAAAGGAACTACTATGGGGTTTATGGGTAGAGTTTACCGTCGACAGAATAGGCTTCAGGGTTGTAGGATGTGAGAGTGAGGATGTGGATGCGGAGCCTTAATTACAATAGGGATTTGGGGTATCGTGTATATTAACTTTCTGCTGACAATATAACGGTTTTAATACAACAAACCCTATGGAATAATATTGGTCTCTCTCTCTCTCTCTCTCTCTCTCTCTCTCTCTCTCTCTGCCTCTCTCTCTATATATATATATACATATATATGTACAGATATAGGTTATATATATATAATATAGATACCTGTACCTATATATCTCTACGTCTACATATATATATATATATATATATTTGCACACTAGGGGGACTCTGGGTCTGCGGTTTGAGGATTTGGAGCCAGGGTTTCGCAGCAAGATCCGCTGCTCTTCTTGGCTCTTGAGGGCTGGGGCTTCTGGGACTTATATTCAAAGGGAAAAGGAGGGACCCTTGATGGGGACCCCTACCCTATAACGGGCTATATAATGGGTATATAATAACTATATTAAGGGTATATATCTAGCGGTATTAAGGGTCGCTCGTGTTACCCTTGGATATATGTAAGGCTTTAGGGCTTATACGCGGCTTATCGGGTTTATGGGGCTTATGCAGCTTGTTGGGTTCATGGTGCTTTTTGGGTTCATGAGGCGTTTTGGGTTTATGGGGCTTATAGGGTATTATGGGGCTTATAGGGTTTATGGGGCTTATAAGGTTATGGGGCTTTTAGGGTTTACGGGGCTTAGGGCTCATAGGGTTTAAAGGGCGTATAGGGTTTAAAGGGCTGATGAGTTTTGTAGGCTTTATAGGGACCCAAACACTTACCCGCACTTTTTTTTGGGGTGTCCTTATTTTATTTATAGCATGGTGGGCCCCAGAACCCTATTCGGATTATTCAGGCCCCTATCTTACTTGACGGCCAGGGTTTATGGGGCTTAGAAGGTTCATAGGGTCTGAAGGGCTTATGGGGCTTTTGAGAAATATGGGGTCTTATAGGCCTTCTAAGGTTTATGTGGCTTATAGGGTTTGTGGGGCTTATGGGGTTTATAGGGCTCATAAGGCTTGTAGGGCTTATTGGGGTTTATGTGGTTGTGCCGCTGTTTGAGAGCCAGGCGCCAGGAATCAGGAATATCCCCTATATCCCCTACGTCGTGCCATAAACAAGCAGTCAGGCATCCGGCTCGTGAAGGGTTTCGCGACCCGGGTTTTAGCAAGTGATCTGGTTCCCGCCCTGCCCCTCGAAACCACCAGTGTTTTGCAACTCTGCGCCTTCATGCGAGACAGAGATCGAAACAAATGGATGAAATTTTTACGAGCAAGTCGATAGAGCAATCCTAGTACGATATGACGTATGCCGTAGCAAGCAGCGAGGAATGTGCGTCTTCCGTTCCTGTAGCTTACCCAGATTTAAGATGCTCCTGCCGTATTGCGGTATGACATACGTTCTTCCCATCAACTCTCTCTGCCAGCAGAGAAGCACCTGGCATGTCAAAAATAGGCACATGCCACGGGTGATGCGAATTCTGTGCATGCCCTCGGATAGTCTGAAACCCAAACCCTAAAACTTAAACCCCAACCACCGGCAGTGTAGAAACAAAACAAATTGACAGACTCAGACCCCCGCAAATCGAAAGCCACCTCGCACTTACTACATGCCGTCATGTGCCCAAACTTTCAACACAATTTGCAGCCCTAGCATTCGCGCCGTTCTCTGCCAAAGCCTCAATCCTAAATTTCCTAAATCACCAACCACAAGGCTCCATACTTCCTCGACCTTGGTTCCCTACAGACCCTACGTACGACCAAGGTCAGTTCCACCCCATGACTACGGGAGACCGCTTATGCAAAACAACGAAAATGCAAGACCGGTATTCTAAAGTAACTTTATGTTCAATAAGCCCTCACCAAACAGGACCCAAGCTTTTCAAGAATCGCACTGGTAAGAACAAACAACTAACAGCTTACGATCCGTAAGGCACAGCAAGCTGCCACTAATCACGCTCGCGCTGTCCAGCGGCGGCCGTCCCTGGCGTTGGCATTGTGTTTGCTTTAAGGCGGTTTAGCGTTTGGGAATTAAGGTTCAGGGTTCAGGTTTTCGGGTTTAGTCTTCAAAAAGTAGGTTTGCAAGAAGAAGAAGAAGTAGTAGTGGTAGTAGCACACCCAGGAGGAATGCTGAGAGTGGGACGCCGTCTCACCAGCACCCCAGGAAGCATCTCCCCTTGGGGTGAAAGCTCAGCAGCGTCGGATTCAAAAGTTGCAATACCTAGACCCCCCAAAAGTAGGTAAAATAATGGCCCAAAACCTATTAAAAGCTATTATTCTACATACTTTTGGGGTCCAGGTAGGTCTACGGCTACGGAGCTCTACGTGGCATGACATTCGCGACTTGGGGGTTTCCGAAAATAGGGGACCCTAAAAGGAGTACCCTAAAAAGTAGGATCCCATATGATAAGAGCCCCAAAATACGGTACCCCGATTTTCGGAAACTCCCACGTTGAGGCCAAGAAAAAGTGGAAGGTAGAGGCGGTAGAAATCTTCAGATCTTCATCCGGGGGTCGGCAGTGGGTTGAGCAGGCAAGGCCCAGTCATCCGGGGCAGTAGAATGAGATGGCAGCTTGAGGGTTAGGTTTTTAGGGTTTTATTAGTGATTCTAGAGATTAGGGGTTGGGGATTTAGGGTTAGGGTGTTAGGGATTTTAGGGATTAGGGGTTTAGGGTTTGAGGTCAGGGCGTAAGGCACTGAGGCCCAATTATGACATACCTTAGAAGGCCCGGTTGGGTAAATTTGAGCAATACGATTGTAGTGAAACCCGGACCGCTGTGCCCTTCGGCTTGCGGCTTGCCAGTTTTCACAGGCTAATAAGGTGTTGTTGCTTTTCGTGTCGAGCGAAGGCCACTTCTAGAGAGTCCATGTAGCCGTTCTGGAGTTATGGGCTCCTAAAGACCATCCGTATGTGGACACGTTGGCCTGGCCTTCATTGCGGGTAGTCACGTAGACTTTCAGGACAATTGGGTTGGAATTGGGTTGGAGGTGAATGATTCTCAGGTCCAAGACTGCTACACACGCACGGCAGAAGACCAGGACGCTTGGGCTGCAGCCAGGCACCCGGGGACGTGTGGCCACTCACCTTCTGGGTAAAGGACGTTTAGGGCTTTCGGCGGGAGGCTGAAAATGTAGGTGTCCGCGGTTTGCGGCTTGTGGGACCGGATTAGGTGCCTGATGCTTACGAAGACCCAAAACCCTGAAACCTGAAGGCTAAACCTGAAGCAGGAGACACGATGACACCGACAAAGCCATGCTAACATCCAGACGACTCCTCTGCTCTTGTCGGAAACTACGCCTTTTGGAGAGACCGTGAGCGTTGGAAAGCAAAAACACAGACAGACACACTCACACACAAAGAGACACGCGCAAACGCACAGACACATATATAAATGTAATTATGTATGTATATCTGTATGCATGCATATACGCCGACACCCCAAAACCCTCGACCCTAATCTGCAACTCTGAGAATTCTGTGGACATCCCCCCACCCCAAAAAAAAACACACTCACTCGTCAGTTCGCATCGGTTCAATTTTAGGCCTTGGGAGGCCTTGCGCCGCACTTCTGAACTGTGCTTCCATGCACACGAACGCCTGGTAACTAGGCTGATTTCGCCAAACCGGGAAGTGATTTCTCGTTTCTGCTTGTTCCTTACACGCTGTAGGAATATACACTTACAACAAATATGTAGTACACATAATACCCATAACCCGATAAACTACCAATAGATTACTTGCCCAGCATACTCTCACCTCCGACGGTACCCTAGGCAAAAAGCACGCTACGAATCGAGGCGGTTTTTGGAAAAGAGGACTGAATTAGGGATTTACGGTTTCGGGCTTAGGGGCCACATATCCCTCAAAAGCCTGAACCCTTGGCATGCCGCTGGCCTGATCTGCGCCGTCCTTCCGCAGTCGTCTAAGGCTTCGATGGCCAAACAACATCCCCTCCCCCGAGACCTCGACGTACACAAACCCTAACCCTTCAACCCTGAAGCCCTGAAACCCCCCAGCCCTATAAACCCCAAACCCTAAGCCCTAAAGCCCTGAAACCCCCAGGCCCTAAACCCCAAACACTAAACCTTAAGCCCTAAAGCCCTGAAACCCCCAAGCCCTAAGCCCCAAACCCTAAACCCTAAGCCCTAAAGCCCTGAAATCCCCAAGCCCTAAACCCCAAACCCTAAACCCGAAAGCCCTGAAATCCCCGAGCCATAAACCCCTCCACCCTTAACCAGTAAACCGTCTCTGACTCGAGGTGCTACGGCTACAGTAGCCCGAGACTTCGCTCAAGTCTACTTAGAAATACGGACTAGGGTTTTAAGTGGCTACGGGTTGAAGCTTTGTGTAATTTGGAATTTATGGCTTTAGGAGAAAAAGTTCAGGGTTTGGGGCTTTTACAATAAGTTTCACGGCTATTAGGGATTATGGTGCTTTTCGGGTTTGAGATTCGCTTGAGGTTCAGGGCTTATAACATTATGCTCTGGTGCTCAGGGTTTCGGATTTCGTAAGCTGGGCATCGAACTTAGCCAGAGCTTCATCTCGCGCAGGCCCACCCGGTAGCAAGTGGCACCGCATCCACAGCGCGGCAGCAAGTTGGGTGTGCAATGTGGGAGGAGATTGCGCCTTGCAAGTTGTTGCCACGACGTCAAAGCCATGCTGGGGGGATTGTCTTGTCCAAACAGCATCGCGCACTAAAACTTACTGCATTAGAGCCCCTGCCCGCCTGAACTCACAAGTGAAATCAATCAGACCACAGTCCTGCGCACTGGGTAGGCCCACCTTGACACAACTGTCACGCAGCACGATTTCCCGGCCCAGCGACTCATTGAGCCCCACCATGCCCTTGGCCACCACATCCATGTCTTCGCCGACTGGTAGCAAGCACCGATGCTGCATGAGCGAATAAAACCCACTGCGAGGGTTCAGGTTCAGCTCACACATCAGTGCAGGTCCGACTTCACCCCAACAACCGTCGGTGGTTTTTTCGACATCTTTGTTTATGATATCTGGCACCATGCGGACCTTCACGTCAGGTGGAAGTGAAAGCGGCGTGGAAGGGGTGAATAGCAGCGGCACTCTTGCATATATGTCGTGCAAGAAGCCGCCTGACTTCAAAATTCGCCCAAACGTGGTCTGAGAAGAAATTCCTAAAATTCCTATCAGGATATCGATTAGCAGGTAATACAAGTGGCCATCCTTCCCGCCGACTGCAAGCAACTCCGGTGGAAATTCAGAGCAGTCCCTAGCCCACCTCGCTAATTGTGGTGGCTTGCAAGAGAGCGAACCGAAGTCGAAGGAGAAGAACGGGCATTGGGACTCCTGAGTGGACTCCCGGCTCATACGGCAGTCACGGTCCTCGCGCAAGACGGGCCTGCAGGAGAGCATCCGGATGGAGCGGGCCTTCAGTGCGCTTCTTCTTTGCAGACTTAGTCTCCCCTCCCGCAAGTAGATGTACACGCCCGATGTTCGAAGGGCCTCCGCCCTTTCGGCTGGAGAGGATTCCCAGAATGCTTCGAACACCTTAATTAGATTAAAAGAAAGGGCCGCTGACTCACAGCCAACACATAGACAGTTTGGCATGTAAACAATGTAAAGCATGTACGCTCGACAGAGCACCTTTCCAGCTCCATCAGCCGTCTGATCGCCCCGGCGCTGCACCAGCCGTGTTAAATTGATGCTGCTCATGAGCTCAAAGTGGTCAGGGCATTGTTGAAAATCGTCCGCAACCTCCTGACACAGGCGCCGTTGACGTGAGCTTGAACAGACGGTCACAACAACGGTGCAAGATGTGCATGCTGCAAGAGAATGCCACACTGCATGACCGGTCCTTTTCGGCCTCGACTCCACAGCACAACACTCGCAAGAAGGCTTCGTCGACATGGATGGTTCGAGCCATCAGGACCTGGAACGATCGGATTCTACGAACCTGACTTGAACATCTCTGCCGCACAGATATACCCAGTCTGAGCCCAGAATATCTTTATTTACGCAGGTTTGGGGATTTACGCCCTAAACCCTGTGTGCTCAACCTGGATGCATGATGAGTAGGGCGGGCTGTGCCAACAAGAGCTATTGCTTTCCCCAGAAAAACCTCGTTTAGGGTCCACCAAAACCCCAAAACCCTAAACCCCTAAACCCTAAACCGTACAACACAAACGTCCCAGGCAGGAGCTCCCCTTCTTTCTCAGCTCTTCGCTGCATTTGGGGGGTCTCAAGAGCGCCGGACCCAGAGACTCCAATACCCCTTAATTAGGGAATATTCCTTAAATCATACTAGGGATCCTATATAATTTAAGGCATATTCTTTAATTAAGGGATATTGGAGCCTCTGGGGAACTGTTCAGGGGGCGCATGCAGCGACCCAGCATGGGGCTGCAAGTGGATCAACGACTAGACCCAAGAGCAACCTACGAATAAAACGGGTGCCCTTTTTGATTTAAAGGGGCTCATAAGGGAACCTGAAACCTAAACAAAGGGAATATAAGGGCCTACTCTAGGTCCTAGAAGAAACCTAAATCGTAAACTCTCAATGTAGGAACCTGATTAAGAAACCCTGGCTCCTTAATGGGGTTCCTCATATGAACCCTACTATTTGGTGTTTACAGGGCCAGGGTTTCTTAATCAGGTTCCTACATTAGAGAACTTGAGCTGCAGGTCAGATCTGGGGCCGGAAATCCCAACCCCCAACAGGTCAAAGCCACTAGACCCCTGCGAAGAACCTACATTTTTTAGGTTTTAAAGAAATCATAAGAAGGAACCCTAATAAGGTAGGTTATTCAGGGTTAAGGTGGGCCCTGCACCATGCAATTGAAGCTCTAAACTTGTAAACCTAAGCCCCTAAACCAGAATCACAACTGAAAGAGCGGCTCACGAGACCGTTGTGACGAGGCTTGGTTGAAGCCTCCAGGGGTGTATTTTGTGGTATACTGAGAGGAAAAGCTCCAAGATTAATGTTTCAGCTCTACAGCTAGGATCCAGGCTTAAAGGTCAAACTTGCACTTGCATAGGTTTCGGGGCTTACGGCTTTGATGCTTAGTGTGAAGTATTGGCTCGTGGGGTTAACGGCAGTTGCATGCCGTCTCTTTTGGCTTGGCTCGTCTGCACATTCTAGCTCACCACTTGCAGCAGATTTAAAAATCATTGAGAAAGAGCAGCAGGGTCTGAGCTGGTTTCCCATGATGGCAAACCAAGTCTTTCCAGGAAAAACTTGCTTCGCAACGTTCCACACCTCTAGAACCACTGTGAGCTTCGTTCGCGAATGAGGACATGACCTCACTGTCTGTCAGAGCTTGCATTAAACCCCAAACCCTGAACCCTAAGCCCTAAAACCTGAACTCTGTGAACTTTAAATCCTAAATCCTAAACGCCAATTCATGTATGAGATGGTTATTCATGACATGCCCGGAACTATTACTAAACTACTGCTACAGCTGCTACTGCTACTGCTACTGCTACTGCTACTGCTACTGCTACTGCTACTGCTACTGCTACTGCTGCTACTAGTACTGCTAGTACTACTAGTACTACGAGTACTACTAGTACTACTAGTACTACTAGTACTACTACTACTACTACTACTACTACTACTACTACTACTACTACTACTACTACTACTACTGCTACTACTGCTACTACTGCTACTACTGCTACTACTGCTACTACTGCTACTACTACTACTCCACTCTTTCTACTAAGATTGAAGGGCTGATCATGGCTCGTGGTGTGGAAAGAGTTGTGCGTGCCTTGGGAATCGAACTTGCGGATCAGTCCCTAGAAGCCCAGTTACGTTTCTAGCGGGTTACTGTTCTTTAGACACACACACACACACTCTCTCTATCGTGCCCATGCATAACCTGTACCCGGCTACATGGGCTACTGGGCTCCGAGGGAACAAGGCTGTTTGCTCACTCCCACTCTCGCTGATTCTGGACAAAGCGCCTTGCATTCCAAGCGGCTTGGTTTAGTGCTGATGCCCAAAACCCTAAACCCTAACCCCTAAACCCTAACCCGAAGGCTGAGACCAAGTTAGGAACGACCATGTCACAAACCCCGGCGCATAGGCAGTACGCGAACTTTCTCAAGTGCTTAAAGGAGCCCGAACCTGCATGCTACTATTATGGAATTAGCTCCTTTGCAAATGGATCGGCACTTCCATAAACCGTGATCTTGTGTTGACATACATCTGAGTCTATGAGGCTTAAGGCTCGGAGTTCAAGGTTCAGTTTCACATGCGTAGGTTTTCCGTCGTAGACCTAGGCTCGTGGTTGGGGTTTTGCATCGAGTCTTGTCGTTGGGAAGATGGGCATTGGGAACTAATGTAGGTGTCTCAATAATTAGAATAGGGTTTTGGTGGTTGCTTGTTATATGGTTATAGTATACTATACCCCCAAACCCCATTCTAATTATTAAGGCCCCATGCATTAGGGTTTGATTCTTCTGCTTGGGGCGTACTGGGTAGATGCTTCGGGCTTGGGCTGCAGCTGCAGGGTCAAGGATCCAATCCTGCATATCTATAGCTATATCAGTACCCAGCCATCGCATGCTATAGCTATAGCTACACATATGTTGATGTATTCATGTATAACAGCTCTATCTAGGGGTGTATATATATATATGCACACACACATGGTTGTTTTGCAATGCAGCCTTTCGTTCAGGTTTCCTTCACTTATGTAAACTCTCTAGAACCTCGATACACGACTCTTGAGAAGCATTACATTCCAGACCGAAGTTGGAGGAGAAGTGAATGGGTCTTATGACATGTGGCGGCCTCAATGACGTGAATGTTGGCCGGGATATGTTCTACCATCACTCTTTCTTCTACAATGACTATGACAGTATTCGTAAGCGTTCCGATCCCCACATTAACCCGAAAGTGTAACCAGCTTAAATGACAAGCTGACTTACTTCCGATGTTCTTCTTTTAAAGCGGGAGGTTAGTGAACTTTAGAATTCAGGCCTTCGAGGTCCGGCGCTGGGGTTCATACTGAGGCTCCCATTTTATCTGGCTTCTGCAAGTCCGCTGGTTCAGAACTACAGTCGAATAGACAACTCAGGCAAAACTGCATTACGTAGGGCCTGGGGTTTCATCCTGAGATAGAAGCAACCCTTAATAGCTGACGCAGAGCCATGTACTGCGCTAAACTCTCAGCGCCGCGCACCACGGCTCAAGCCCATTTTTGCATCGCGGCCTTGCTTACGTGCTTTGTGCAGAAATGCAGCTTCGGGGTCAGGATCAGGCTAGAGTTTAGGAGTTTAGGGTTTAGGCTTAGGGGTTCTTGTAAAGTTTAGTGCTCCGTAGTTTGGCCTTGTGACAGCTTCGTGTTTCAGAGTTGCCCAAGACCTTTGTTCATGAGAGGAGGCTCAAGTCCCCCGCATCCTAAGCGGTTCGCGAAGGAACCAGGAACTTACCTTTGGTTAGTAGGGAATGGAGGAATGGGGTACAGTCATATCTACTATTACTACCATTCTTCCATTCCCTACTAACCAAAGGTAAGGCAAGTGCACGTCTCAAAACACAGAAGTAAATATGGGGGGGTTTCCCAAAATAGGGGACCCTAAGATAGTACCCTAAATAGTCGGATCCTGATTATAAGGAGCCCAAAATACGGTACCCCTAATGTTCGGAAACTCCCATATAAGCCCCAGAGTGCCGGGGCCCACGGCTGCAACAAAACCCTGCAATACGAAATCCGAAAGCACAGAGCCTTGAAGCGCGTAACGAGTAAATCCTGAATCCTTACCCTAAGGGTCCAAAGGACCCAATAATTAGGTATAATCGGCTTTCCGATATTAGTTGTGTATATAGGTTACTATTTTGGAGAGTATATGATAATGAGCTACTTGGACCCTTAGGGTTGAATTGTGAAACCTTTCAGCCCCAAACCTCTAAGCCTTTCAGCCCCAAACCTCTAAGCCTTTCAGCCCCAAACCTCTAAGCATTTCAGCCCCAAACCTCTAAGCCCCCAGATCCCTAAAAGCACGCCGGTGACAAATCATCCTAAAACGTCAACCGCATCCGGGCGGCATCGAAGGAATCCGAGTCGCTGTCGTTGCCAGCCTTTGAATCCCAAGCCAGGCTTCCCCCAAAATAGTGGGTGGGGGGAGGGGGTGTAATAATTAGAATAGGGTTACTTTACAACGTTCCTGTAAGGGGTTCTATAAGAGTTTACACAAGAGTTTAAGGTAAGGATATTGGGGCCTTACTAGCTAGACCGGGTTTGGGGGCGTTCACTACAGGAAAAAGCTATGATAAGGAACCCCATGCAGGGAACAAGGTTTTGAAGTGTTGAGGCTTCTATCAAAGGGGAAAAGGAAGGACCCTTAATGGGGACCCCTACCCTATAATAATGGGCTATATGTATGTATTCAATAGCTATATTAAGGGTATATACCTAGGGGTCCTTATTAAGGGTCCCTCCTTTTACCCTTGGATTCTATCTTACCGAGAAGATCAGGGTTCCACAAGGGTTGCACAGTGTTCGATCAGGGTCTTGCAGGGTCTGATGGGGTTGTATACGGTCCAGACGGGCTTGCTAACGGGGCAACGCAAGAAGGGCTACAACCGGGACCATTAACTAAAAGTGCCCTTTTCAGGGCGATCCTGTTTACCGGCAAGGTACTTCCTAAGTCCGCTGATCGTTTTGGTACTACCTTAGGGTTTGAAGGCTTTGCGGTTCACGGGCTTTTAGGAGTTTACGGTTTCAGACTTTCGGGTTTCACAACTCGTTTAGGGTTCAGGATTCGCAGCAGGCTTGTACGAGGCGTCGTGAAAATCAAGACGGATGAAGTTGCCCAGAAACTGTGGATTGTGCATGGCTACAAAAAGTAGGGTCCCCTGTGCTGCTGTTTCGGTGTAAGACTGACGCCTCATTCTGCGGATCCACAGAGAGATCCTAGCGCAGAGATCTACAAACATTGCATCCGCGGCAGGGCCAACGCGAACGACTAGCTTGGAAAGGACAAGACATGATCCATACTCGTCCCCCACAAGGAAGTTGCAGGCCCCGGTAGTATGACCGTAGTATGAACTGACTAGAATTGCTGGGATGCCGCACACCGGTGTGCCGTAAAGGAACCCAAGACCATCAACTACGATACGGAGGGGCTGTCAGGGAAGAAAGTGTGGCATTACCCGACCGTTACCCAACGCAAACAGCGCGTCCACTGATGGGGGCCTGTGCTGCAGGGTCGAGGTCCTGCCACAGAGGAGGAAACGGTTCTGTTTTCAATCCTTGTGCCAGACACTGTGCTATATTGCCGCAT
Organism: Symbiodinium sp. CCMP2592; assembly: GCA_905221615.1. NCBI lineage: Eukaryota > Dinophyceae > Suessiales > Symbiodiniaceae > Symbiodinium > Symbiodinium sp. CCMP2592. Next base: position 264,016 of record CAJNDT010000802.1, on the reverse strand, counting down.
ATAATACATAATTTATTTCACATAATGTAGTTTACACCGACATACATCCCCACCAAGTTAGGGTGGAAGGCCTTCGGTGTTTATTGCTCTTTCCGCCTTCCACCTGCGACAAAGTATCAGACCCCGAAGCCCAAAACCCCAACAAGTGCAGCTGCAGGGATGACCGTTTTGCTTGGGCAATTGGGTTTTGCAGTCAACAAAAATCCCCATTACAGCAACATTTGCCCCAAGAGACGATTGATGGCCATAAACGTCGAACATGCCAACCATCCCTGCTACGGACGGGATGTGAAACTTGTGTGTCTCGAATGCAGGAGATATGCATTTCATGCTTCTTGGGGTATATGTCATAGTATTCAGGACCCCTTCATGTTGAATGCAACTCCGAAATCAACCAAGAGCGAAAGTGACATTTATAAGCCTCCTGGGCAAGCACTCCGAACACACAAGAAAACCTAAACCCTTAAGCCCCGAACAAGCTTCTCACACTGAACCGCTCAAGCGCACCATGACCTGCAATGACTCGCAAGACCCGCAACTTGTGACCTTCAGACAGGAACCTAACGTAATTATAGTTATAATCATAGCTTCATAGATTTTATATAGACCCTCAATATCAGGATCCGGATCCTTACTACCTGAGGCTATGAGGACCACAAGAGAAGGGACCGACCCCCCCACCCGCCATTCCACCCCTCCAGTCCATAACAACCCAAAACCTTCTGACAGCCGTTGTGATGCCTTCTAAAACCCGCATAAACTCCAAACCCGGAAAACCCAGGTTCTGTTGATATAGATATAGGAGCCTCAGAGATGTTTATTGTAATGTGTAAACCTGGTGAATGAGCTCTCTCCTGCGATAGGAATTCATGACTGTTTTTTTCCGAAGCCAAACCGTGAATCGACTGTAGAGACCCGAATATCAAAGGTAAGAAAGGGACTTGATCAATCGGCCGTCTACACAGCTTTTTGCTTTATATTCAATCTTAACCCCTATGCCAACATTATTCCTGGGGCCCAGCGAACCTGCTTAAGAGCATGCTCTCGGAAGGTATGCAATACTAACATTGCTCTTGCAAGAATTGTCTAGGGCTCCTGAGGAAGAACCGGCACAGCATGGGCCAGCAGCACCTGACGCGATTTATGAGGGTCAGAGTTTCTCGTGCCTGGGGTTTCGGGTACAGCTTTTCTTCGTTTGCGGTTTATGAGGTGCTTTTGCAGGCCTAGGGCTCAGGGTCGTTTTTATGGGCCAAAGGGCTTTAATGCAAAACGCAATATTAAACTGAAACTAGAAAGGGCAGCAATCCAAACCCTACAAACCCAACAATCATTCTTTGAGCACGCCTGCGGCTCCCAAGACCACCTCACCAGTCCAACATGTGCTGGTTATAGACCCAAGCAAGGGAATAAGGGCCTACTCTAGGTCCCAGGCTAATGCTGCAACACAGGTGGCCGATCATACAAAACAAAGGTTGTCAAAGGCGACCGGTTCCAGGATCCCAATGGGCCCTTTAGTAGAGTCCTTATGGCCCTTGATTGGTGGGTATTCGGGGTATATTCGAATGTCAGAGCCGACCGGCCCTTTCATCTGAAGAACTGAAGGTTCCACGTCCAAGTGGGTGCTGTCATTTGCGCAAAACCTTAAACCACTAGCTCAGGTTACATGGTATTAACTGCACAAAAACCCTGTTGAAGAAGCCTCAGCTCCCCTTCGATTGCTAAGATCTGCCTACATCGCGGATCCATACCCTTCGAAGACTCGCGCCTCATGCGGCGCCTTGCAGCCTAGGCTTTCTAGCCTAGACCTTGTCAACTTTAGCCCGGCCACCGTCGATCCCAAGGAACCCAGCTCGGGACCGTTTAGGGTTTAGGGTTTAGGTTTGGGAGTGCCAAGGCCGAAATTAGTGTAAACTTCTCGAAAAGAACCGTTAGCTCAACTGCTTACAATCCACCTGAACCTACTCTGACCGAAGACATGTCCCTCAAGAAGACATCCTTAACCGAACTTTCACTCCGCAATCTAAACCCTAAACCCCTGTATATCCGAAAACCTAAACCTTGCACCCTGACTCACTTGGGCACCAGAGTGTCTCCATCGCCGACGCCGGCAAAGTGGATGGGAAGATCGGGCCTAGTCTTTGCACCCGATGTTTGACTCTTTGGGAGGTAGGACTTTAGGGTTCAAGGGCTAAGGGCTTTGAGCTTCAAGGTCAAGGGTTGGATGGGTTAGGGCTTGGAGGTTTAAGGGATAGTTTTTGCTTACTTTCATGAACCCTAAACCCTAAACCCTGAACCCTGAACCCTAAACGCTAAACCCTGAACCCTAAACCCTGAACCCTAAACCCCTAAACCCTAAATAGGGGTGGTTCGGGCTCAGGGTTTAGCATCAGCCTGAGCTCCGCTCGCCTGTCGATTCGGGGACACGCGAGAACCCTGGGAGTTGCGAGATGTCTGTCTTTCAAAGGGGAGAAGGAGGGACCCTTAATGGGGACCCCCTATAATGGGCTATATGATGGGTATATAATTGCTATATTAAGGGTATATACCTTGGGGTCCTTATTAAGGGTCCCTCCTTTTACCCTTGGAGTCTTGAACATGACAGACCTAAACCCTGAACTCCTAAACCTCTCTAAACCCAACATCAAACCCAACCTGAAACACTAAACTCCTAAACCCTAACCTCTATAAGCCCAACCTTAAACCCTACAGACTTGACGCTCGTGTTTAGCAGAGGCCGACTCCTAAGCCGTTGTGAGCCGTATACACCGAATGCACTTGCACCCTCGAGCCTCTGGGCACGTCAGCTCTAACGCTTGTTCGAGTCTACGCCCTCCTAGCAGCAGTCCTTAGGGCACTTTCGGGCCTTTAGAGTTTAAGGACTATTGATTCAGGGGTCCTGTGGTCATAAGGGCTGAAGGTGTGGGATTCGGGGTGCGGGCTTGCAAGTGATGATGATGACGATGATGACTACTATTACTATTGTTGTTACCATGATTGTTGAGAACAGTAATTATGATTCTTCTGAAGGGGATCCCGGTAAGGTATCACAAGCTGGTCAACGCTCTGCTTGAAGCATACTCGGCTCCTGTTACGAAAAATCGCTTAAGTTATCGCATATTGCTTCAGAAATCATTGACCAAGGTGACCAAGGATTTGAGGGGCTGAGTTTCATTGCACATTGCGAATTTCACCCATGGGTGGCGAGCCCTTGACTCAAGAATTTGAGCACCCCCTGAAATCTAGACGACAGATTCTTGATTTTTGCAAAGGGCTGCAACAGCACACAAACATCTCCAAACTAGCAACCCTCCAGTCAAAATTAAGAATCTCAGCTCTCAAACTCTCAGTTTTATAGGTATAGGCTTTGCAGCAGAGAGGTCTTTGCTATATGGTATTAAAGTAAACTTATTTCCTTAGCAAGAAGCCGACATCAGCTGTTCGTCATCTTGGTCCGTGGCGGTATCACACGCCCGGCAAAGCTTAAGAACGCAGGCTCCTTCAAGAAGCTCTGGCTGAGGCCCGAGAAGCTAAGACCATTTTGGATGCAGGTCCAGGGTGTTGGAATTCTGCAGGTCAGCTTAGGGGGTTGATGTGTGTTAGGATCTGGGGTTCAAGAAGATGTAAGCTTAGGATTTACGGGTCAGGGTTGAGGACTTCGGGATTGTTTCGTGTCGGCAGAATGTGGATCTTGGGGGCTTTGAACCCTGTTATTTACATATCCAGCTTGAACAATGATACGTAACACTACATCCTAATCATACCATCATTCCCTAATCATACCATCATGCCCCCTCTAAGCAGAACAATCTATTCGAATTCATTGCTCAGGTCACTATGACCGTAAACTCTTAAGTTTAAGTTGCTTCAAGCCTTGGGTCTTGGCTGTGGCATTGACTTCTTGCGAGCTTCTGCTGCTGAGGGTTTGAAGGGTTCAGGATTCAGGGCTAACGAAGAAGCTCAGGTCCTGAGGGCTTGCCACAGGGGGTTGGCTTGCCGCCGAATTCCGAGGGAAACAGACCCGAAACCTCACACAATGAACCGAACACTAAAGCTGTCCCTGAACCTGTGCCCCGAAACCCCAGACTCGCCTAGACTCATGCGGGAGTTTCCGAAAAGAGGGGACCCTAATATAGCACCCTAAATAGTAGGATCCTTATTATAAGGACTCCAAAATATGGTGCCCTCAATTCCGGAAACTCCCATACCGAAACCCAGACCTCTTCAACCAGTCTGTTGATCCCCAGCTGGCCTGGCCCACAGCATCCAGCAAAGCAGCCTTGAGGGGGGGTAGGAGGTTAGGGGGTTTAAGGGGGTTTCGGGTTTAGGGGTAGGGGGTTTTAGGCGCACTGCAGGCGCCCTAATGATTAGAGGGGTCCCGGGCTATTGGGTTTCAGGTCGTCTCTGTCCTGCAGCTGAGGCGGGCGGGGAACCCTTCAGTCATGTTCAATCTCGGTGCCCATGGCTGACTATTATCTAGCTCTTGGCACAGGGCTTCTGATCTTCACATACAGGCGTAGACGGCTTAGACTAAGCCTCTACATGCAGGACGGACTTGCAACGCTCAGAAAGGCGGCGGGAAGCAGTGCGACGTGGTTCTGTAACGGCATATTTTGAAAAACCTTGACACTGACAACGACCTGCCAAGCAAGACCACATCGAAAGCAAAAACAACACATCAAGAGCCCATGTCTGGCTGACCCATTCTCTGGCAAGGACTATGTAGAACACTGTCGCAAAGCAATCAGGTAGCTCCGGAGAGAAAAGGTAATCTTACACCGGAACATTTCATGTTCCACAAATCCTGGGACAGCGCTCTACCTGTGGCCAACAAAAACAAATCCCCATAATCAGTCCTCATTAGCATTCCCACCCACCCCCAAACCCTATAAACCCTCCGATCTAAACCCTGGACCAGTTCATGGTTGGGATAGGATCAATTAAAACTTTACATTTCTATTCCTTATTGGGTTTAAGTAATATGTAAAATGTTACCCAACTTTGACAAAGTATATAGACACTAGCCGCGCCAGCCCTGTCCCAGCCCTGCCTCTGCAGCTGCCTGTGCCTCGATTCCCGGCGTTAAAGCGCCGAGCCTCTCGTAGCACAGAGTCGGGCTTTTGCCAGGACCTATGCAGTTTTGTAGAGGCTTATATAGAATCTTTCATGTATAGAATAGGGTTGACGAATAATTAAGCGTGTGCAAGCGTTGCACTGGGCCTTAAACCCTTTCTGAAGGCCCTCTAGCATTAATTTGGGGCTATTTAACGTAGTACAACATGTAATTCATTCTATGGGGACTTACGAAGAGCTTTACTTACGGTTCTAGCCCTACGGGTCCTGGTGCCGAAAAATCACCGACTCCACACCGTCGTATCCTCCACCTACCTTTCGGGAACTTCGCACCTTCTTTGTAGTTTATGTCTTCGAAATCGAATACGAACCCACTCTACTCCCGCTATAGAACTCTCTAGAAGAAGGCGCTTTGAGCTTGTATGGGTGGGCACCTTGGACCTATGACACTCGATGTAGGATTCCACCAATTGCGAGCCTCAGCTGCACGGCCTTGCCAGCTGCCTTCCCTCCAGCATCCTGGCGAGCGTTTTTTTTGAAATTTGTGCGCTAGGGTTCTACCCGAAGCAATGAACCCTAAACCCTAAAACCCGAAACCCTAAACCCTAGGGTTTAGGGTTTAGGGTTTAGGGTTTTTCCGGTTTCTGCGGTTCCTCGGGTTTCCCCAGAGGCCCCATAGTAGTTCCGTTTTGGGGATTGCCTTATAGGATTCTAATATGAACACCCAAAAGGAACTACAATGGAGCCTCTAAAGCCTGAATAACCTACCTTTTTAGAGTTCCTTATTATGATTTCTTTACATAAGTCCTTAGAAATGTAGGTTCTTCGGGGTTAAGGTAGGGTTTAAGGTTACAAGGTCACAGGTTTTAGGGCGTAGGGGTCGCTCCTCGGGCCGAACCACCCGGAGGTCGTACTCCACGTGGATGAGGCACTCCTCCGAAGGATACATTTAAAGCAAAGAAACCAACACACACCTACTTTCATATCGTTATAGGAGTTACAGAAGAGAAAAGTAAGAAATCTAACAAAATAAGATATAAGCTTCGGCGGAGCTTGGAGAGTTTAGGGCTCTAGGGTTGGCAGTTTGGGTTGCGGGAGTTTAAGGTTTTTTTTGAAAAAAATATAAAGTGCTTGAGAGTTTAAGGTTTAGGGGTCGGGGTTTGGGTTTTTTGGGGTTTAGGGTTTAGGCTTGAGAGTTTGAGGGTGTGGAGTTTAGTTAGGATCTGCGGATTAAGTTTGGGTGTATTGCGAGTGGTTAAAGACTGATTGTTTCTAGTCACTAGTCGAGGGTGTCGAGGAATTGTAGTGGATCATAGCACGCAGTCGGTAAGGATGTCAAAGAAACTTCTGAACTATAAGCCCCATAAATAATCCTGAACCCTAAAGCACCAAAAGCCTGAACCCAAACGCCCTAATCGGAGGCACGGAAACACCCTAAACCCTAAACCAAAACCCTAAACCCTAAAACTCTAAACACTAAACCCTGAATTGAACCACAAAGCGTCGCTCGGCCTCCCATGCCCTCGGCTTGCTGTGCCGCGGGGCGCTGACGGTCTCCTGACCAGGATCCCTCATCGTCTGTCTGGTGCTTAGTCAGTACGAAAACGGGGGAATGGATCCCTATGATAGTCCCTATAGAATCCCCAATACTAGTCTCCATAACCCATTCCCCCTTTTTCTACTAAGAACCAGACAGTCGTTGGGTATTGGGTTGTCAGTAGCGGGCTTCCTAAGAAAATCAACAGCTTCCAGGACACAGTGATCAAGTTGGAATCGCCAAAGGACATAGGGGGTATTACACCTTGCTTGCACTGCTCTCCTTACGATGAGCATCAAACGCTGACTCACTCGATACCCTTTCCGCCGTTCGAATCCTACTACGTCGCTTTAACCCAAAAATTCCGACAGAGTCCTCTGCAGCCTCTGTCGGCAGCAGAAACAGGGGCATCGCTGCCTGTGCCACAACTGGAGCTATGATCTTGGAGAGCCCTTACCTCAACTAAAGATTCGGGGTTTGCAGAGATGTTGTCTTCCTCAGGCGTTTCCACCTTCTTGGTTGCGCAGCCTCCATGCCTGGCTAGGGAACTTTACTCCAATGCCATTTGCGCATTTCAGGCTACATCACCAAAACCGGGATATACTGTTGAGGGCAAGATGCTGCATCACAAGAACCAGAACCATGCATGCTGGAACATCTCGTAAAATGATCATAACAAGCTCCGTGCATCGTAGCACTCCGGGAAGACCCTCAGCCACCGCTCTGGACTTGTCTCCAAGTACTTGTCCGCTAGACCACTGATACGAAACCGATGCGATAACGAACAAACATCTGGGACCAAGAGGTCAAAGTACCAGTATGGCAAATATGATGGTCCTACGTATACAGTATGATGGTCTGTAAGTAAGCCCTTCTGGTCAGCGAAACTTGATCTCGGGGGGTCACATATTTGTAAGAGCGACCCATCGGGAAGCGCAAGCCCAAGGCTCGGGGACGGCGCACATCTCCCGACCGAAAGAATACCTGAATTCCGGAATACTGTGCCAAAAACACAGGACTTCTTGCTGACTGGTGTTCTGTCAAGCAGGACTTCTCGTAATGAGGTGTAATTTTGGACAAGATGCTTCAGCTAAAGCCAAGGTGTATTAGGAGCTCTGCATAGGCGTTGTTGGTCCACAGTCTCCGACTCGCTCCTATGGAAAATCAAGTCCCAGTCCTACTGCTGATGGACAAAATCCTGGAATATACCATAGTTCCCATAGTTTAGAGTCCTTAGGGTCATGCAGGATTTCTTATCCATCAACCCTAAACCCTAAACCCTAAAGTATCTCTCCGAAAAACCCTGATGCTTCTACGGATGCGAGAAGCCCTATGCTCTCCTAACGGGGACTAATGTAGGCAAGAAACCTTGGGTCTTTATTAGGGTTTCTTTTTTAAGGGGTTACTTTAAGGGACCTATAAGGGTACCATAATAATGTAGGAACCTGATTAAGAAACCATGGGTCTTTATTAGGGTTCCTTGTATGAATCCTACTATATTGGAGTTTATAGGACCAGGGTTTCTTAATCAGGTTCCTAAATTGTAAGCTCTTCAAAGCACTCCCAGAACGCAAGGTCATGCACAAATCTTCGTCTCGCTGATCCCTCTCAATCCCCAGGGCCTGCTACCTAAACAGTAGGCTACGGGGGGAGATAATCTATGGTTAGTACCCTACTATTTGGGCTCAGGCGCCTCCCCATCACCAACAATGTCGCATATTGTACAATCATCGCCCAGGCATTCGTCCTGGCATGCGCATTTCGTCACACTACAGCCGGACTGCCCACACCCTGAAGTTGAGCAATGTGTTCAGCTACGTCGTTACTGAAGCGAGGCACTGTGTGTCGAGCAGGACATGTTCGATAGGGCTTGAAAACCTGCAATAGCATGCCTGGTTTGTTCTCGAGCTCCTTATAAAAAAGACGGTAGACACGAGTGCAAATGTAGCATTCCCTTTGAATCTCAGGGATGAAGTCGCACACCGTCGCACGAATTGAACCGACATTTGACATCTTGGGGGTACTCTAAACTATAACATACTAGAACCATGGAACCCGGATGCTAGAACTAGTCATTGCTCAGACTTTGAAAAACTGAATCCCAATCCTGAGTCCGTGCTCCAAACAGCCTAGACCCAAAGTGACCGACACGGCCTGATTAGCCACCCCGATATAGAAGAAACATATGGCGCCCAGTAGAATCCTGCAATGACCCCCCGCCTGTAGAAACCACGCAAGACCCGCCATATCCCTACCCAAATAACAACGCCCCGAAGGAACCCCACAGAGCCTGAAGACCCAGCAGACACCACGCAAACCCGCCGACCCTTACAAGCCCGAAAACCAAAGCCCGTATAAACCCGGTTTAGAGTTCAGCTATAGGGGTTTAGGGTCTAGGGGTTTAGGGTTTAGGGGTTTAGGGTGGCGGAACCTCCGGATCAGGTGTGCACTGTAGACTCTGGCTCTCCACGGGTATGCCGTAAAGCTCAGAGATCTGACGCTTCACCTTAGCCCCAGAGTTTAGGGTTTAGGGTTTGGGGGCTTAGGGTTTAGGGGTTTAGGGTTTAGGGGTTCTAGGGGTTGTAAAAGGAGGCTGCCGGTACAGCAGGTCCCTGGAGCTAAGCAACCAAGGCTTCGTGGGTGATGTGGCAGTTTCCGAAAATTAGGCGTGCCTTTTTTTGGGTCCTTATCATTAGGATCCTATTGGGGTACTATATTCGGGTCCCCTATTTTGGGAAACTCCCATATAAGGGGGCTTGTTTGGCTCTCTGTGGGGGCTTAGTCTGGTGGGGATGTATACGAAATGCCTATATGAAGTAGTTGCCGGGTTGTGGGTGCTAGACGGTCTAGGCCGTGCCTTAGGAAGGGTAAGCTCCTAGAAAGTAGCTGGGCTTGATGAGATGGCCGCAAAGTATGGGAAACCGACTTAGGAACACCCACGTACTGATCTCACTACAGTTCGATATAAAGTAGTGATGATAACCATAATAACATGAATAGTAGTAATAGTATTAATCACACCACCTTTATGGTCAGGAAGCAATCCAGTACTCTTCACAACATGTTGAGCATCTGTGACTGTGAAGCCGTGATTAATTACGGGAACCTTTTGCCAAGATTGAGCTTGTAAGGTCTCTGGCATCACAGTGTCAGAATCCTGTAGAAGCTACGGTTTAGGGCTTCGGTGTTTACACCTACGCAGTATACTGTTGTCTGCTATTGTGCTTGATAGTAGATCACCGTATATTATAGTACATAGTTACAGTATATCATAACATGGTGTGGGCTCAAACTCCTAGCCGGTGCGACCCCTTTCAGTCCCTGCCATATTGTTCAACAAAGGCCATCAAAACACCTCAAGGCCATTTCGAAGCCTCGAACCCCCCAAGTCCCTAAATGCAGCCTTCTGAACCGCCAAGCTGCATACCCTAAACCCTAAACCCCTAAACTGAATCCGAAGGGGTCCGGGAGCCTCGAACTAAAGCAATAGAAACTTAGAGGGGTGGGTGGTACTTATAAGGATTCCTTTAAAGGGTGAGTAGAAGGGTACTATAAGGGTTCCTTTAAAGGCCAGGGGGGCCTTAGTCACTAGAGTAGTATAGGCGTTGAGGACATGTCATACGAACCGTGAAGTTGAAACCTTTGCAGTACGTCGGCTTGAAGGAGTCACCCGGCTTAATCGAACAGTTGTAGGATTATTAAGGCCCCTATATTATAGTACCCTTATGGCTTATAGATCCCTCATAGTAACCCTTATAGTATCCCTTATAGATCCCTTATAGTAACCCTTATATTAATCGAACGTGAACAACGCTCATCCACAAGGAATCGCTATGATTTCAGACTCGTCTCGACGGAAGTGTATGCCCTGAGCTTCCGAAACGAAATCCCGTGTACACCAGTTTATTTTGATAAGCCCTAAACTCAGCAGGAACCTGGCATACATACATACATACATATATATATATATATATATACACATTAAGTATAGATACATATGCATGTATATTCTTTCTATGCATACATGTTACCATCCGCGTTTCGATGCAAAAAATCCCCATGTTTTGAGACCCTTTGGGGGGATCCAGACCTTCCAAAATCCCTTAATTAAGGAGTATACCTTAATTCATATTAGGGATCCTATTATAATTCAAGGTATATTCCTTAATTAAGGGATTTTGGAAGGTCTGGGGAATGCTATCGGCCTCCAGGGTGGAAGCTGTCGACGGAACCTCCACTTGGAGCGTATCCTGCAGGTCTCGGGTTAAGATAGTTATAAGAGCCCTTGTAATATTTAATATATATATATATATATATATATATATATATATGTAATAACAATAATAATAGTTATCATAATAATAATACTAATAATAATAATAATTATTATTATTATTATCATAATAATAATAACAATAATAATAATGATAATAACTATTCTTATTATTAATATTATTAATACTATCAAAATATTACAAACATTGAGTATTATATTTAAATTATGACTGCTGTTATGGATATTTCTACCATAAAATTACGCTGCCCTGAAAGGGCTTCTGTAAGGGTGTTGCAAGGGTACCAGAAGGATTAAGAGTGAATATAGACTCGAAGGGAAAATAAGCTCCTCGCAGTGGTTTACAAGGACTTCTAGATAACATCGTTCCAAATTAGCATAATTAGCAGAAGGATCTTCCAGGGCTTGTGGCAATAACTAATTGAGAAAGTTGAAAAAGGGTCTTCACAGGCTGCATAGCTAGCACTCGTGCATGCTAAGGGTCATAGAGTTTAGGAGACCGTCGGAGACAAAAAGTACTGGGCCTCAGCGTCTAACGCCTTAGGGTTGAGGTCTCTGACTGTGCAGCCCTTGATTAGCTAGCAGACCGGGGCCCTGCGGCACATCACCGTGCTGAGCAGGCCCGAAAATATGAGGACCCCTGTCTACCGGGTTTATGGCCACTTGAGGGCTTGCAAGAACTTATATGGGTTTAAAGGGCTTAAATGAAGGTTTAGAGGCGAGGCTTCTTTTTTGGGCCTGGCCTGATGTGATCATTAATTTAAGCGCTGGACAGGGCTTAGGTTACAGTTTATAAAGCCTTAGCTTGCTACTGATCCGTAAAATCTCAGCCAGCCCCAAAACACGTACCTCTGGCTTATTAAGCCTGTTGCCGTAATTAGCTCTAAACCCTAAACGTGTTCCCCTGGAGCTAAGGCATCTCCTGAAAACCTGAACCGCTGCTGCCCTAAACCCTAAAGATCTGCCACCTCAAAACGCCAAAACTTGTGAAACGACGGCCTCGGGTGCGCCACTGGCATCTGGGCGAATTACGGTCAGCACCTCAGAAAATTCGAGGAGCAGCTGGTTGAATGTGAAATCTTCTCATGCTTCTAAGGGCGGGATGAAGCCAGGTAGCAAAATTCCTTATAGTAAGAGGTCTCGTGTATGGGATCCCTCATCCTGCCTACCTTCATCCCAGCTTTTGAGGCCTCCGATTTGTTATGACTCGCTCTCTATTGCTTCAAAGGAACCAAGAATGCGGTACTTGGGTTTAGGCTAGTAGCAGCAGAGCTTAGAACTGTGGAGGCTGTGGTGATGATTAGGTACCTCCAAGGGCAAAAGGAGGGACCCTTAATAAGGACCGCTAGGTATATACCCTTAATATAGCCATTATATACCCATTATAAAGCCCAGTTTTGGGTAGGGGTCCCCATAAAGGGTCCCTCCTTTTCCCCTTTGAGCACCTGGACCCTTAGGGTTCCGGCTCATACTCGCTCTAGTCGTTCCATTCCGGGCTTCATTTCAGAGCCTCCTGCTCTGAGAACTGCCTGGTGCTGAGTAGTGAATGGGGAAATGGATGATGGAGACGACTCCTGGGGATTATAGTCGGACTACTGGCGGGATCCATTCCCCCATTCCCTACTAAGAACCAGACAGTCCATTCCTAACCCCTGAAATCCTAAACCCCAAACCCTAATCTCTAAACCCCTAAGCACCAGACAGATAAGGTCCCCCTGAGAAGAGCACGCAGAATGCCGATCTTCCACCGCGCAGAGCTTCACCATCCTACCATTGGAGATTGGTAGGGTTGGGGGGTTTGGGGCTTTAGGGTTTAGGGCTCAGGGGTTCGAGTTTCATCATTCTTTAACAGGATTTAGGGTTTAGGAGCATTTTGGGGGGCATGTTTGGGGGTTAAGGGCCTACTTTAGGGTTTAGGGCTTCGTTCGACAATCAAGGTTCGGGTTTCATCAGTTTCATATGCTGGAACGGTTACTTTCAAGCACAGCTTGTAAATTCTCATACTTGTAAGAGCCAAACCCTGTACGGAGTTCTTTGGGCTTTGGGATCTGTCCAAGCCCTACCACCCGGGCGCTGCCTTTCGCCAATGTTCCGAATCCGAAGCTAAGATCCACCAAAGATTTTCGAAGCGGCACCCAGACGGTCCAATTCCCGCCACCATCAAGCGAAATGCAAAAAAAGAAGGACGCCTCGATAATTTCGGACATTCCTTATAACCAGCACCGTCCAGACAATCTCGTAGTAGTTCAACGGATATATTCTTTGTTTCAGGGGTATCGGGCTCTGGATAAGGCTTCAAGACACTGGGGGGTCGGAACATGTTCAGCTCCCAACCAAGCTTCGCATCGAAAATCCGGAGAATTCGAAAAGGTGGCTTATCCGGGTATCTGCCACTAGTAGTAAGGGTTAGGGTTGAGGGGCTTCTAAAGGCTGCCATGAAGGGTTTAGGGCGTGATAGCGGTGTGTAAGGCTACCTTTGAGGGTGTATAGAGCTCATATTGAAGGTTGTTTAAGCAGGATCTGTAGATTGCGCTGATAGGGTTTACAGACGGTTTTATAAGCCCGACTGAGGAGAGTGCCGACCGCGAAGCCCTTCCGAAGCCCAGCCCCGCACCATCCTCCGGCGGACTTGTTTTAGCTGCTTTGTTTGGGACGCTTGTTTACTTGCCGCTTTGGGGGCTTGTAATATGCTCAGGAGCATCAGCAAGATGCATCATCATCGTCAGCCATGCTCATTCCTCCAGAATTTAAGTGAAAGGCGCAACGGTTCTTGCTCCCACTGATGGAAACCTGCTGAGAAGATGCTTCAAACAAACCATACATAAGGTGGGAGCCAAACGCAGGGCGACCACAATGATCTTTGTAGGTTAAAGGTGTTGAACATGTCACGGTGGTTCTTGCTTGGTGTTAAGGGCATTATTGCTTTAGACGGCTCGACGACTTCTTCTCCGGGTATCTTCGGAAACTTCGGGGTGTGAGCACTCGCACTAAACCCTACATAATACCTTAAACCTGGAACCAGCAACCCAAATCCGAACTTACGGCACTACGAATCGCGACCACAACCTACTTGAGCCCAAGTCCCAAGTTCGAAACAATCCACGTAGTCTGGCTATACATGGATCGTGAAATCGCTGGAACTGCCGACTGGCCTCTCCGTCGTTGCCGGCTTGCCTGATCAGAGCATCATCAGCAGTAGCTTTAATGCTTATCGTCTGGGCTAGGGCGGTTAGGACTCTATTGCGCCATAAAGGTCCCACAGAAGATAAGGCTTCGATGAGGGGCTTTATTGGTAAGTGCTATAAGAGCTTGCAGTGGTTCAGGGTGTCAGGCCTTTTTGGAGTTGCCACCCTAAACCCTACACCCTAAACCTGGCAGCTTCACTGACACAGGTTCCGAGGTCCCATGCGCAAGAGCTGACAGATTACATGTACCTATATACGGGTGGTTGTCAAGATTGACGTCCTTTTTTGGCTACCCTAAATATTCAGTGCCGTACCATATTAAGGGACCATAATTTTGATATAAAAGCCCTAACTTTACCAGACCTTGACGCAACGCTACAAACACCGAACCCCGAAAACTGAACACACTGTAAGCCACTCAAAGACTTCAAACTCAAGCTGACATGAGTTGGCTGCAATTCGCTTAAGCCAAAACCTTAACCCGAAGTTCTAAAAACCTAACTTGGATGTTTGTGAGTAAAACCTAACATGCGTGTTTGTAGAGTACCTGATCCCGGCTTCCTAGAGTCTCAGCTTCCTAGAGTCTCAACCCAACAAACTTTGCACTTCGACCCGCTTGTTGGGGCCGAGAACACGCTACACCAAGACTCTTGATTCGGGTTTGGGATTGGAACTTCGGGTGTAGGGATTAAAGGGTTTGGGGATAAGCAGGCCTCAGCGCACGCTGCTTCGCCTGGGGCCCCAGGCCGCGTGTGAGGTGGGCCTGGAACCGCTTCGGCTTCCTAATGCGACAATCCATTCCGAGACTGTTTGAGACTTTAAATAATAATAATCCAAGACTTCGAAATGCTTCGAAGGTGCTACCGTACGATTTACGGTGTTCAACTCACGCAGCAGCCACAACAATACCCTTAGCTGCCATTAGCTCTCTGAACCCTGAATGTTGATCTGATCCCGACCTTGATTGAAACGTGGAGTCTCGACTTTCCAGCCTGTAGGGCTTCCAGAAGATCGCTAAACCCTCCAGCCTAAACCCTCATCCCACTGGGGTCGCTCCTTTGAAGTTGCGCCAAACGGGGATGAGCATCATGGATCCTTGCATCATCTTGCATCCTTCTGCTCGACTTCGGGGCTTAAGTGAGGGGGACAGGTCCTCGAACGAACAATCTTGAGACCCCTAATGAAAGCCCTACTCAACCCGATTCCTTAAACCCTAACACCAAAACCCGGACCCCTCCTTTCGTCCCTATAACACCTTTACGAGGCCCTCAAGAAACCTACAAGCACCCATCATTACACCCTTCCAGCTCCCTGAGAGAATCCTGATAAGACCCTCATCAGTTACAAGTCACCCTACAGAAACCCTGCAGAAATCTACACTCCACCAACTCAGGGACTCCAAGATGCCTTAGATCAGATCAGGTTTCCACCCAACTGTTAAGGGATACTCCTCCAGTTACAAAGTTTCGGATTCTCGGGTAAGATAACATCCTGATCAAAACCCTTGCAAAAAAAGATACAGAAAGTAAAACAGAAAGTCACTAGAGCTCTTCCTTGACCCCTTCGCTCTCAATGAGTACTCGTCATGACATCAATATTCGCATTAGTACGTAAACAAATAAAAGTTGAATGAACAAATAGCGATCGCACTCTTACTTAACCCTGGAGCTACAGTTACCTAAGTAATGGGTTACTGGCAATATATCGTTAGTATCTTACTATTTGGGTAGCTGGAGCCCTAGGGTAACATTGAAATCCTGAACCCTCAACTAATAATCATACTCATAATTTGATAAACCTAAACCCCAAACTCTATAAATAAAGACTAACTTGAAAAACCTAAACCCTATAAACCCTAGGTTTTTAAGAACTAACACTGTTGCCTAGACCCCCAAAAGTAGGTAAAATAATGACCCAAAACCTATAAAGGCTGTTATTCTACATACTTTTGGGGTCCAGGTGTTACTGGCCTCCTGTCTCTGACCTGCTCTTTGGGCCAGGACAGCACGCCGGCGCTCGCGCCTGAGATGCGTTGCGTGTTCGCGGTTTAGGAGGGTACTACAGGGTCTAGGGATTAGAGTTTAGGGATGAAAGACCAGGGTTTAGGGTGCAGGGTTTAGGGATTAGAGTTTAAGGATGAAGGGCTAGGGTTAGGGTTTACGGATTAGGGTTTAGGGATTCGCGACTAGGGTTTAGGGTTTAGTGATTAGGGTTTAGGGGCTAGGGTTTAGAGTCTAGGGATTAGGGTTGAGGGCTTATAGGGATGAGGGTTCAGGGTTTGGAGTTTAGGGCTTATAGCGCTTATACGTACATCTGTGCTGAAAACACAGCAAAGTACACCCTTGGCGGCTCTAACTGTAGTTTTGGGGTGTTTTGGCCGACATGGGCATGGTGATTTGGGCTTTGGGCTCAATACTTTCTTCCCACTACGATCGCAATCATGAAAAGCTCATTAGTCGTCTTACTATAGTCTTACTATTACTCCTATAGCCGGTATGTTGACAGTTTTTACGGGTTTAGGGCTAGGGTGTGGAGGGGGTGCTTGAGGGTCTGTTGGGGTGTTTGACCGGCTTCAGTATTTGTTTTTTGCAAGGGGGAGGGGGTTATGACGTCGGTGCTTCAGGACTCATGATTTTCGGCATTTTGGGTTTGAAGGCTTTCGCAAGAATGATGTTGTTGTGATGCCTGGGGAAGCAGCACAGGTCGAGTAGTTTTTTGAGGAGAGGCAGAGATAGCTGCGTGAACTCATAAGAGCTGAAGTTGTGTGTTTAAAGGGCTACGGAACACTGCAGAAAAAACCGAACACTAGACCAAGCTGAAAACCATCCGAAAACACAGTAGCGGCATTGGCGTTCCCTGAGGCATCGGCTCGTTCTCATCCAAGACCTGGCTGACATCATAAGATTTTTAGGGAGGTAGGGGGGAGGAGGGGTAGGGGACGATGTTTCCTTAAATAGACCTTATTAGGTCCTTATCATGGGCATTACGGCCCCCTACCCGTACCCCACCCCCCTAAGGGTCCCTATGATGACAGTAGGAAGCGTGAGCGACCCAGCGGCAAAGAGACGTTGTCCCAAAATCTTGCAAAACACTCATATGCCTTATAGTAACCCTTAGAGAGCCCTGCAAAGGAATCCTAAAAGGACCCCAATTCTCTTTTTTTTAGGCCGCTAAATTAGACCCTTGCTATAGGCCCTACCTTGGGGCTCCATAGCAATTCCTTTTCGGGGTTCATATTTCGAGTCCGATACGGTAATCCCAAAAAGGAACTACTAGGGAGCCTATGGGCAACCTCTCAAGGCACCCAACATCCAACCCACCCGTTAAGCCCAATGGAGCTCGGGGGTTTTCTATCCTTTGCGAATAGATGTTAGGAAACACACTAAGGCTGTCACCAAGGAATATGCAACGCTTCTCATTTCTCGGGCCCCG
Organism: Symbiodinium sp. CCMP2592; assembly: GCA_905221615.1. Classification (NCBI taxonomy): domain Eukaryota; class Dinophyceae; order Suessiales; family Symbiodiniaceae; genus Symbiodinium; species Symbiodinium sp. CCMP2592. The sequence goes on along the minus strand of CAJNDT010000802.1, from coordinate 246,498 downwards.
GATGGAGAACTTCCCCCAAGGGCCCCTGACAATCAACTTTCAGGGATCCCTGCTCCGAATACAAGTCGGGAATTGAGTCGAAATCTCATGTATAGGGCTAATTAATAAGAATATGGTTTTGGTGCATCTCATACTGTATTTATGATTGAGGAACCCCCAGGATAGTATAGGTAACTGATAACGCCCCCATGTTAAACCAACCTACAGTGTGAACCCACGCCGTCCAACATCGAAACCGCCAGCCAGAACCCTTCGACACCTAGCTTCGAAAGTAAGCCATACCTAATAGCCTAACCCTAAACCCAAAGCCCAAAAGCCGAACTAGAGCCGCAAACAGCAGCTGAGCCTGAGAGCTTACCCTCCAGAAGAGAACGGCTGAACCCCAAAGCATTCAATCGCCAACAAACCTATCGGCCCTCAACCTCGAGCGCCCTAAATCATGAACCCCCCCCCTAAACCCTAAACCCAAATCCTTAGACCCCAAACCCCAAAAGAGCCTCCGGACCACTTCGCCCAAACATCTGCGAAGGGAGCATCCTCCCCAAGTGGGACGAAGGCCTGGCAAGACTAGCCTTGTGAGGTGCCTATGGTCAGGGCATGTCTGCGAGTATTTCCTCGTGTGCCATGGTGGCTACGATGATGGAGATGGCGATGACAGATGCAATGTGATGATTATGACGACGATGATGAGCAGGAAGCTGATGAACATATCAGAACTGGTTGGGTGATCATGCTTAAGATCATTATGGCGACCATGGCGAGGAAGCTGGTATTTTCTTCGGCGGTATCTTGATGGGGGTCTTTGATGACTCGATCGTGCCAGAAATTTGCGAGGACTGTTCAGGAGGCACGGGGCGCGAGAATGTTGGGCTTAAACATGATACCAGTAGGGCGTGAAGGCACATCCGTATCCTCAGATTGGGGGAAGGCTAAGGCATGCTATTCGTTGTTCTGGCCCCTAGATTAATTTTATGAAGCTGGACCGGGTCTTTTTGGAGGCTTATCTTATCATACGTACACTAGGGGAATCCTGAGCCAAAGGGATACTATTCCTCAGTATTCATGGCCCTGCATCATGCGTCCTACAAAACATAAGCTTCCTAAGATTCACCACATGAGCTCCATCCAAAAAACAAGACGCAGGGGCCCTGAACCCGGAAAGCTCAGGCCGAACCCCTGGCCTGGCAGTCGGGAGGCTTCACTAGTATAGGGTGGCAAAGCCTCGTAAAACCCGAAAACCTGACACGCAAGACCCCGCAAAGCCCTGAACCCTGCAACGCAGTATCGCAGGCAGTTAGAACAGCTCGCCAGCCTCTCAGGTGTTGCAGTCACTCGCTCTCCATGACGGAGGGAGCAGACAACCGAGTTCAACTAGTTGCTAGTGCTGTTCAAGACTTCGTTAAGGTATGTAGGGTTTAGAGGGTTCGAGGATTCAGGGCAGAACAGCTTCCAAACGTTGAGATCCGCGGCCCACAGAAGGTTAAGCTTCTGGGCCGGGGTGGTGGTGCGTATTATAGGGGCCTTAATCAAGGGAACTGCTGTAGTAAACAATAAGCAGCCCTGAAGAGCAGTATCGGCAGTTTTCTCCGACATCTATGTATTTACCCCCAAGGCCAACGGTTGCATGCTCAGCTACTACTCAAAACTCTGAATCACACATAGCATGTGAACTTCTGTGAATTGGAGATATAGCTGTACTTGCTTCTAAGAGGCAGTCTAGCGACTTCGGGTCAAGCTTTAGAGTCTTGCAAAATGCCCTCTGCTTGCAGCTATCGAAGAAAGACTCTATGTTTTTTGGTGCGAAGTAGATCTTCAGGCGTGTGCTCGAAAACTGGACAACGAGTTGAATTCTGGGTGACATCGTTCCGGCTGGGAACTGCTGCTTTTTGTGAGCTGCTCCTTGGCTCTTGGAGTCATGTGAAGCGACAGTATCTCGCCCTCTCACGTATTCACGTCTTGGCTATGCGTAGGCTGATGCTGCCGTGGATGGCTCGAAGCTTTGGGACAGCTGCGGTAAGCGGCTGCTGCATGAACTGCACCTCAGGCTTCTAACAGCAACAACTTGTCAAAAAATGGTCCTAAAGTCAAGCTTTATAGGGTTCCTTTTTCGGGTTATAAGGTTCTTTAAACGGTTCCTGTAAGGGTTATCGGGTTCCTCAAAGGGGGGGTTTTCAGTATTTTCCTGGTGTAGCCCATGGGGTATGCATGGTCTGACTGAAAACTCGCACAAAAATGGCTGTGCCAACTATCATAGGGTTTAGGGTATAGGGTTTAGGGTTTATTTGGGTCCAATCCTAAAACCCCAAAAGTAGGTTAAATAATGGCCCAAAACCCTATAGGGGCTAGTACTCTACATACTTTTGAATTTTGGGGTCCCGGTAGAGCCTCTAACGTCAATCACAGAATCACCTCGAAATTGCGCGCTCTAGGTGCGAACCCATATCGAAAGAATGCGTAGAAACCCCGGTAGTCCCAACAGTTCCCAAACATCTCAAAGTCCCGACTTCGCGTTGAGCCGTGCGGCCTGGGCTGCAAGGACTGCTCAGTTTTTCAATCGCAGCAGGAAAAGTTTTTTGTTTTTTAATTTTTAATGTAGGGGCCTTCACAATCAGAGGAGGATCTTAGGATCTTAGGATGTTCGGGTATAGCGACCTAGTCTCAGTATTGAGAGGCCATGGGCATAGTCAACAAGCTCTAGATTGTGTTTCAGACTCGGACAGGATTTTTGTGAAGGTGTTCTAGGGCTGAACAGCGCTGAAAACATGCCTAATCCTTGAAGTCTTATAAGTTATGTATCCTAAACTGCTCAAGACGAACCACAAACCCCTAAATCCGAAATCCGAAGCAGCAAACCCTATGCGTCGGCTTCGGATTTACAATCTGGACCTCATGATTGAACCGGTCGGCTTTAGTAGTTTCGCTGCTTTGTCTCCAGTCTCAAAGTGGAAAAGGAGGGACCCTTAATTGGGACCTACCCTATAATGGGGCTATATAATGGGCATATAATAGCTATATTAAGGGTACATACCTAGGGGTCCTTATTAAGGGTCCCTCCTTTTACCCTTGAACAATCTATCCCTATACCCAAACAGGACGTAACCTGAAGAGAAACCCAAACGCGCGGAAACAACAAGAACCTCAATCCGCCAGGTACCCCGGCAGTGGGGAATCCTCAAGCACGCTGTGGCGTGCAGCGGCCTCTGTACCTGTAGCGGGGGAGTTTGGGATATCATGCTCGACGACGAGAACAACGACCACAACGACCAGCACCACTACAACGGCAACGGCAACAGCACGAGCAGCAACAGCGGCAGCAGCAGCTGCAGCAGCAGCAGCAGCAACAGAAGCAGCAGCAGCAGCAGCAGCCGCAATGACGACATGCCAGGTGCACGTCCTGCTAGCAATGATGTGTTTCATGTCCAGCAGCCCCAAACATTACCGCAACGATACACTCGCCGTCGCGTGCACCGCTGTTGTGCGGCGAGTGTGTGTGTGTGTGTGTGTGTGTGTGTGTGTGTGTGTGCGCGTGTGTGTGTGTGTGTGTGTGCGCGGGTGTGTGTGTGTGTGTGTGTGTGTGTGCGCGGGTGTGTGTGTGTGTGGTGTGTGGTGATGGTGCTCGCACATAATGTGGCTCCGTGGGTTCAAGAAGTGCATATAAACAGCGGAATGTGAAGTCTTAGGTACGTTGGGCAGAGAATGACTATATACAGGAATTTATGGTTTTGCGGGCTGACCGGTCACTTACCCAAGCGGCCCAACGGTGGCTGCAAGCCGACGAAGTTCTGATGAGTTGCATTGATAAAACCGACAGTCAGTTTAAGGCTAGGTAGCATGGGCGTGGAGGAACTAATCTACCTAGCCAAAAATCACCGAAACTCTCCAAGCCGCCTGTCCTGCCCCCACTGGCGGTTTTGAGTCTAGCGGTTTCGGAACGGGGAGACTTGCATTGCTCCACTAAAGCATCCTTGCCCACGCCACGATCGACAAACACGAATAGACCGAGACTCTGCCTTTTTCAGCTGCTTTAAGCCAAGAGGGAGTTTCCGAGTCCCAAAATTAGTGGTACCTTTTTGCGAAGGATCCTACCATTTAGGGTACTATATTAATATATTAGGGTTCCCGATTTTCGGAAACTCCCATATCTGGGTCACTAGATAACCGAACCAGAAGTCAAAAATTCTGCTGCATGTCCCGAATGATGGGAGGTGCATATGATATACGCCGACAATTCGGGGTTACGAGTGTCTTGAAGCCTGGAAACTGCACCAAAACCCCGGACTCCAGCAGGCACCTGAAATCACCGACCAAACCCTAAACCCCCAAACCTTAAAGCCCTAAACCCCAGACACCAAAACACTAAAACTCCAAACCCTGAAAACCCTAAACCCTAAAAGCCCTAAACCCATAACCGCCTTCGGGCGCCTTTTCTGGAGACCTGTTCGGTGGAAGCTTTATGTTTTTGAAGCTTTAAGGGTTTGCGGTCTAGTATGGCTTTAAGGTTCCGGGCTTTTGTGTTTACGGCTTGGGGTGCGGCTTCAAGGATTTTGGTCGCGGGGTTTGCAGGGTAGTGTGTGGGGTTTCGGGCTTGGGGCTTATGGTCTGTGATTAAGCTCAGATGGTTGGGTTTTGCAGATATCTGGAAGCAGGTGCAACATTAGAGAGATGGGAAGACTCTAGGGGGATCAGCTTATAGCTTGCAACTTCTTCAGGCACCTGGACGTTTATGTATAGCAACAACCACACTGTATCAATGTGTTCACGACACACTAGGGCAAGCCCACAGTGAAGAATAAAGACTGTGAAACAAGGGCTGCTTCTTCAACTAACTTCTGCTCGTCGTTGCACAAGTTTCGTGAACAGCTCTCGATGAGTACCAATTTGCTTGATGCCATTTGCCCCTCCAGTGGGGTTGCCGCAGCAGTTTAACAGAATCTGATGTTTGTTCCAGAAGCCAAGGTAGTGCCGAACCCACGTGCACCTAGTCCAACAGTAGACGAGCAGAGATCACTGACTACTCCGCATACCTACCCTACAGCCAAGACCACGATCCCGCAAAACGAACGACTGATGCCGTATAGGTACATCATCATATATCCCATACTCCCATACTGGTGAGTGAGGCCGTGCCTGACCCAATTTGGGCTGAATCAACATGTTGCGTCAAACCCCTGACAGCATGCTCCTTCTAACCAGGCGAGGGTTTTGGGGATATGACAATTAGTGTAGGAACCTGATTAAGAAACCCTGGTCCTATAACCCCAATATAGTAGGATTCCTTTAAGGAACCCTGATGAATGAAGGCCCAAGGCTTCTTAATCAGGTTCCTACAATTAGTTTAGGTAGAAGGGACTTCAGGGGATAAGATTACCAACTGTTCAAGCCCCCACACGGGGTGACTGGCGCCTGGGAGGAAAGACCACAGGGTGAGAAGTTACCGATGGCGCCTCGCGCGAATGCAGACAATCCAGATATGGGAGTTTCCGAAAAGTAGGGGTACCATATTTTGGGGTACTTATATATAATAAGGACCCTACTATTTAGGGTCCTATATTAGGGTCCCCTATTTTCGGAAACTCCCAGATGCCGGCTTCAGAAAAGCAGGGTTCAGTTTCGGCTACGGAGCATACTCTAGGAGCCTTAATGATTGAAGAAGGGCCTTTGGGCAGATTATAGTATAGTTTATAATGAGGAACCCCAGAATCGGTAAATATTGAAGCCCCTATATTGCCTTGTTTGGACGGTCTTGCAGAAGGATTCCTCAAGACAGTAAAACTGATTCCCTGAAACTCCCGGATGAGAAGAAAGAGTGTGGATCTTCGGGCCACTGATCTAGTTCATGGTCGAGATTTAATTAAACATGTACATTATTTTTCACTATTGGATGCAAGTACCCATAAAGATGTAACATGTTACCGAACCATGACAAAGTGATTCCGCTCCGTAGTAACAGCAACCCCTGAACCCTTGGTCTCTGAAGCCCCAATTCGGCCCGAATCCTCTGAGAGAGGGTTTATAGGGGGCGCTAATACTTGGAAGAGGGTTTTATGGAGAGGGTGTATATCAGGAGCCCTAATTTGAGTCTTTACACTGTTGGTTATCAGCATTGCATACATTATATACATATAATATAATATATTTAATATAACATGATATAATCTAATCGAATATAATATAGTATAATATACTAGAATATAACATGATATTATATAGTATAATACAACATAATAATAATATATATCTATATATATACATATATATATATATATGTACATATTACGTATTATACATAATATATATATATATAGATATCTACACATATATATATATATATATGTATACACACATAATGCATACATATAATATATATATATATATATATATGGCTGATGCAAGGTTTGGGTTTCGAAGTTCAGGCGTTCACGGCCATTCGCTTCGACTTCGGGTCCACTCAGGGTGCAGGCTTCCGCAATCAACCGCTATCCTAAACCCCATACTCTGAAACATCATTGACCTCAAGCCCAAAATCTTGAACCGCATGCCTTGAACGCGTATCCTCAATCCTGAACCCCGAACCTTAGCCCCAAGCTCATTGCACCCTGAAGCCCAGACCCGCGGCCTCCGGTAACAGGCCCGGAACCTAAGAAGCCACGAGCCAGGGCTCAAGGTGTTTATTGCTTTAGTCCTACTTGTCGGGTATCATGGGGAACTAAAGGTTAACCTGTTTGGCTATATAGGGATTCTATAGGGACCATACTACCCAAAAGAGGTTAAAGGTTACCTACTCTGCTATTTAGTGCACCAGAGCCCAGGAGCTTCAGGGTATAGGCATAGGGTGTTGGCATAAGCGGCTGTGCTTCTAGGTTGCTCTTATTTGCGGCTTGAAGAAATGACTAGTTTGAAGCCATGCGGAGCGGGAGCTGGACAGACAAGAGGGTCTAAAGTGTGATATCTAGATGTACATGTCTTCGTGGTTGAGGGGGTATGTCTCGGTACTACTGGTACTACTAGTACTACTAACCCTAAACCCTAAACCGAGACTACTCCTCGGCCTACACCGGTTGGGGGATTCAGGCTCCTCATCAGCGTAAACCGTCTTGAGATGGGTTAAGCTTGAAGGTCAGAGCAACTGATGCACACAGCTTCAAGCGAAATCTGTAAGGTTGGGGAATTATGTAGAATGGGGTGTCGGGGCTATAACTATAAAAAGGAACCCTTAAGCCCTAAACGAAGAATATTGGCAACCATCTAGGCTTCCACATGGCTCAATGGTTCAAGGCTTCGATGTTTTTGCAAGATTCCGCCCCCCGCTCCCCCCCGCCGGGGTCACTGGCAGGGCTGTCCGGCGGTGTTTGCAAGGCCTCTGCAGACACTGTTGGGTAAAAAGGGCTTACGTTTGCTGGTATGACATGGTGAGGGCCATGGCCTGGCAACAGCAGCAGCAACAGCAACGATGGCAAAAGGCTTACTGCTGCTGAGAGTCTGCACAATCTTAGGCTGGAGGCGGCGAAGTAAGATATCGGGCAGATATATTTAATATTGAATAACTTTAAGTTTTGGGCTGAAGGTTTGACGAGTTGCCAGAGACCACATGAGCATTGGCCTCCGAAAGGTGTAAAATGCAAAACAAAACGTTGGGTATCACAGAGCAGCAAAACAAAACTGGAGCCACAATGCGTAGACTAGTAGCCTAAGCTCTCACTTGCCTTCTTCACCTAGGCTGCTGCCGCCAACTAAGTGCTCAAGAGGTGTGTGTGTGTGTGTGTGTGTGTGTGTGTGTCCGTGTGGAGCATCCTAATCCTTAAAAGCTTTCGGCACTTTAGTCCTTGGGCTTTCCACCCCAAACTCTCTGGCCGAAGCTAATCGCAACGACTCCCAGGTCGCGCCTCATGCTTCAAGAAGTCGAAGACGCTGAAGTCAAACTGGAAGACCTTCAACACGGGGGGGAACAAAACTCGGGGCTCGTCGTCTAGTCTAAATCTGAAGACCCCGTAAATTAATTAATGCCAGGAGACACATGAGCAAGTAAGAAAAGAGTGTCCCCTAAACCTAAACCCTGAAACCTTGAGCCCGAAGCCTCAAGCCCTGTAAACAGCGCCTAAAGACGAGCTCGGCTTTGAACTAGCTCGCCCGTTCGAACGGTCAAGGTGCTTGATCAGGCTTGCGTATATACATATATATATATATAGATAGATAGATAGATAGGTAGGTAAAGGAGTGCCCTTCCATGACAACACACGTCGAGGTATCACAGACCAAAAATTAAACAGGGTGCTGGTGTCTGTCTGTGTGTGTGTGTGTGTGTGTGTGTGTGTGTGTGTGTCTGTGTGTGTGTGTGTGTGATAGCATACGAGATGGGATCCAAAAGTCCTCCTGTGGCTTCATAACCCCTGAAATCCTGAACCCTATACGCCCTGGAACTCTACTCTGTAGGGGTTGCAGCCAAAAGGTCAAAGAAGTTCGGAGTGATGGCTGTTTATCAAATGAGGTTCAACCTATACGCTCAGATAGTATGTCCCGCGGGCTCCTATATGGTAAGTTTCGGCTTACATGTAACTACGTAGACCGAGAGGGTTGACCTTTGCACCCGAACACTACCCTGGTCCAAGAAGCCGAAAACCTTGAGTGAGGACAAAGAATCTGTGCTCTCGGGATTTTCTGACAGGTGAGAGTTTGTTTGTTAAGTTTACTATAAGAGGCTGTTGGCTTGCGACCTCTATCTACACAAAATACTGTTTACAATCTGTGGCCCAGGAGTTCAATGCTTTGGATGGTGGCCATGCTGGATATTCATGTTCTGTTGCACTACATCGGTAGCACAATGAAACGGCTGATACAGCGGAGGTTCCTGCGAGTTCCTGCCATACGTCTCGCCTTCGCTGCTGGATCCGTGTGTGGCTCAGGCGCTGCAGGTGCAGCCGCCTGATGCGCAAGAGCGAGTGCGAAATGTAACACAAGGCGGGGAAACCTTGCACCCGAAAGTATTGGTTGCTCCTGCCCAAATTTCTCAGGAGTTCGGCCCCAAAAATTTAAGAGCTCGGTCCGGGCATGACCGCTCAAGGGTTCAGGGCGCTCGGCTTCATGAGCGTCTTTGTGGATTCTGCTCGGGAGTTTTGCCAAATGCATATTCGAGAACTGTAACTGGGAAAACGACCTAAAAACCTAAAAAACCGGATGCTGCTCAAACTTAAACACCTGACAACCTATGGATTCGGAGGAGTGGGGTTTTTAGGGGGCTCGGGGGTGAACGGTGAAGGGTTTGGGGCTCAAGGGTGCAAGGTTTAGGGTGTGGGGCCTAACCTCAAAAGATTTACGGTTGACTTGTGCACGCCTCGAACCTTGCTGGAAAGCTTTTAAACCTGAGTTCAACGTCAAACGCCCCTAGCCCTAAACCCCGTGCTCCTCGCATGCCCTCGGATATACCGGAAGGTTTGAAACCTTGAAAGCACGAAACATTAAAAGCAACGGGCAACCCTTGCTGTTGGGACTTTTCCGCGGCCCTAAACCTCACAACAGCCGCCTTGGGGCTCATCGGCTTTCGGGCTTTGGGATGCAAAAAATGAAGCTCCCCGGATGGTCAACGAGTCCACTTTCAGCCTGCATCCGTAGTAGATAAGCACCCCTCCAAGGAACATGGTTCAGGGAAGCTCAAGGTTTTTTGTTTCAGAATGTTTTATGGGTTCAGGTGCTGGAGAGCTGCTGTTACTGTGCCATGTGAAGGCTCCGACTTATGCATGATCCGAAGGTGGAAGTGCAGAGCGAGCGTGAATGCTGCCGCCTCACAAGCTTTTGTGTGACCGCTGCTACAGACCCGGCTATACCTATCCTAAGTGCAGAGAAAGCGCTGTGTTCGATAAAAACGAAACTCCGCCCGGCAGGCCGTGAAGTGAAGCAAACGACAATGCACATGGTTCGTCTCGGGAAGCAAACTTTGCACACAGATACTACAGATCCTACGATGGACCGGAACTCTTGTGTTTGTTATGTGGGATTGCGCCTGCGAGCTTGCTACGTAAACGACGTTGGAAGTCAACAGTGTAGCGCTGGCAAGCACCTGCTTTCACACAAAGACAACGGGAACGTGGGAAATGTCGACTGAAAGACTGGCATCACGAGACTGCCTTCGTGAGCAGGGAACAAGGGTCGCTTTCAGGGCTTGATGTTTTTGTTGGCGGGGGGGGGGGGTCTGGGCTTACAACCATTTATCAACCTTGATTACCCTTCATGCAAACCATCCACCTGCGAATTGCACAGGTTTGGAAACCAGACTCCGCTACAATGAGCGTTAGGGGTTCAGGTCCGCAGGACTACTCTGAGTAGTTTAATGATGCTTCTTGCACCCGAAGCCCCCCCTTTGGGCCGCTTGGAACCTTTTTGGCTGTTGGAGCCATGTTTCATCAGCTTGTGGAGCTTGAATTTGCGGACTTAATTCATGTTGAGCTGTAGTACAGCAGCCTTCAAACTTTCAAACACATTCGAGGATGATAGATCTTACAGGAAGGATTCTGCCGGAAATAAGCTTATCAGGGGCTTCCTTCTCGAGGGCCGATTCAGGACCCAAACTTCTGTTGTCATGTTCATTTTGTCAAAACGTCGATGTTGAATGGTGGCAGCTTTCGACTTCCTGTCGAGAACTCCACCGTAGACTCTACGAAAACCCGCGTTGCAATCTCCCACTTTAAACTTCCTTAGAAGCATGAACCCAGGCAACGCCTCAAACCCGTTAGCCCTACATCCCTAGAAAGCCCTGACGATGGCCTCTCCTGGGTCCGCACAACCAAAAATGTTGAACCCCAAACCTCCGCCATTGAAGCATTCTAGAATCCCTGAAGTACAGCAGCCTTTTAGGACCTTCTTAGTAAGACCCTGCAGGAGCCTTAAAGCAATCCGAAACCCAAGTCCTACAACTAGCTCTACACCCCAAGAGAGAAACCTTCTCGTATAAAATGCAATGCTTGCGCGCCCTTAGGAAACAACATAAGCAAGGAAGCTGTTTATCCCCCTCGGGGTTTTACTATACTGGAAAATACATATTGAGCTAACCCCTCAACCCTAAACCTATCATCTAAACCCTGGCCCCAACTCCCAGACCCTTCACCCTAGACCATAGACCCTAAACGCTGATCCGAAACCCTAAACATCCCGAAGCCCTAGCCCCTAATCCCGAAAACCTAGACCCGAAACCCAAATCCTAGACCAGAGACCCTGCCCTAGACAATAAACCCCTGAACCCCAAACCCTAATCCTAAACTCACCAGCCATAATCTTAATCTCTGAACCCCTCAACCCTAATCCCTAAACCCCTAAACCCTAGACCCTAAACCCCTCAACTCTGATAGACCCTATACCCTAATCCCCAATAACCGACCTTTTCAAGGACTTATAAAAAGAAATCAAAACAAGAATCCTTAAAAAGGGTAGGTTTTATAGTGTCCAGGTAGACCCTCAGGCACCCCTTTTAAAATTAACGGAACTCTATTCTGATCATTTAGGCCCCTTCAATTAAATCTAAGAACCCTAACCCTAAACCCTAAAACCCCAAACCCTAAAAATCCTAAACCCTAAACCCTAAAAACCCCTACACCCTTGTTATAGCCTCTTGTTTAAGGGAACCCTATTCCGCTCATCAAGGCCAATTCTTCAAACCACAGAGACCTGGCCTTGCCCTGCTGTGGGGAAGGCTGGGGAGCCATTTCCTCGGGAGGCTCCTGTGATGTCTCCGGAGGACCTCCGAAGTTTAGGGTTTAGGGTTTAGGGTTTCCCAAAAGGGTTCCTTTGTGGGTTACCATTAAGTTTTAGGGGCTTAGGGTTTCGGAGTTTAGGGTTTAGGGGTTTGGGGTTGAGGGCTTTATGGGGCACTAAAGGGAGTAACAGAAGTACGATTCTGTTGCTACTTGGTAGAAGGGTTCCTACAAGGGTTACCAGAAGAAGCCTCAGGGTTTGGGGTTTAGGGAAGTGAAGAGGTTTGGGGTGTAGAGGACCGAGATTAGGGTTTAGAGTTTGGGTAATTGATCTTAAGGGTTTGGGATCAAGAGACTTGAGATTCAGGGTTTTGAATTTCGATAATTTAAATAACTGCGATGTAGGGTTCTGGGTCTTAAGAACTGGGATTTGGCAGTTGGAGTTTAAATGCTTAGATGCCTGACTTTCGGGTTTGAGGCAGGTAAGGGTTCAGAGATTTTAGATCAGGGGGATGGGGGTAGTAATGATCCGCCATGAGGAGGAAGACAGCGATGGTGCAGGCGACAATGCCTGTGATTATGTCGAAACATATAACGATGATGATGACGACGATGACGACGACGATGGTGATGATGGCACTGATGATGGCAACTGTCATGACGCGACGAGGACGATGATCACCATGAAGGCCTGCAACTCCTCATCTTGACAATAGCTGTGCTCCCTGGCCCCATGGAAGTAGGCAATAAAAAATCTGCAGCTTGTGCTTCCTCAGTGGTGCAGCATCGATAGAAGAACATCCGGGTCTGACGGAGAGTCGGCTTCGGTGGGACTTTTCGTACGATTGGAGGTTTGCTGAGGAATTCCCTGACCTTCTTCATAACCAGAAGAGGTTTCTTGCAAAGGTTGCATGAAGAGACTTCCGATATAGAAGAGCCCTTTCTCTCCTTCTGCTCTTGCAACCAAACCTCCCAATACTCCCTCAAGCCCCTTGGGCTGGGCGAGGGGCTGATTTCCAACGGGGCCTCTGTACCCTAGCGTTGAAATGTACGATGCTGTTCAGGGAATCAAACCCTAAGCACAAAGAGAAAGAGCATCATGTCCAATAGATGATATAATCGCGTTCTCTTATCTCCCCTTGTTGCCAAAGTAAGTTATACCGTTATACCCCAAGACCCATTCTGCTGGGCTCATCACCGGTCTCCCGAATGGTCGCCCGTGGTACTTCTTCTTGCACCGGCGACAGCGGACCTGGGCTCATAACGGGACCAGAGCTCCCGCTAGGGTTGCTATATAGCTTACGATAAGGGTTGCTATAGGGGGTTGGCAAATTTGAAGATGTTATAGGGTTTGGGGTTTGGCCGTGAGGTTTGGTTTTGGGGGAAACGTGGCTCCGACGACAAAAGGATGATCCCGACAAGTTCATACAACCCGCCATGGTCAGGCCAAGCACAGGGTGGTTGCGGCTCACGTGGTCTTGCTCTCATGGCAGGATTTTTTGGTGGGCCTTTCTCCAACTGCATGACAAGTACACGTCCTTACCAGGATGAGCCTGTTTGCTGAGACCTTTGCAATGACTACTTGTAGCAGGATTTAGGGTTGAGGGTCCTCGCTGGTCTATTTAATTCATCATTTTTTGTAGATGTGTTGTAAATGTCATTGCCAGAATCCTAGGCCAACAGCAGCTGTGCTCAAAAACCCTTCGCCCAGGAAGCCGTAAGCCACTTTCTCCATAGAAAGCTAAGCCAAGCCATCTCCAAATCCCACCAACACCCGACCCTTACCCGGCCTTCCACGGCTTTGTCGAAGTTGAAAGCCTGCCAGGCGGAGGCCAATGCCAGACTTCGCCAGCTGTTTGTGTCGGGGTCGACGGAAAGGGAGGTAGGCATCACAAATCGTGCCGAGCTACAGGTAAAATTCAGGAGTTTAGGGGCTTGGGGCTGCGCTGTTTGGAGTCTCTGGTGTTTTTTTTTTGTCGCCTCTTTTCCTTCTGGATGACTCCCATGTGTCCAGAATGCCTTAGGTGTAGGGGTTAGAGTTTTGGCTTTTGATTTGGGTTGCACACCACACTTGAGGCTTCTGATGCGACCACACTGTTTATATCATCTGGAATTTCCCTGTAAGCCATGATGATGCTGCCCGATGCTGTAGGAAGTCCTTTTAGCCCAGAGACGTTGCAATGATGGTTTTTGTGATTGGAAAGAGGTTCCTCTAGCCAAATCCCCCACCTGGTCCGAGACACAGCAACAAACACCAAAGCTCGAGCGGATTGCTGAAGGCTTTCTCGTCAACAACCTTGTATTGGCATGCGAACTTGGCACATCAAGCCGCACAGCGAATCGCAACATTCTGCTGTTTTTTACGAACTCACAGACGGTCTCCACCCTCTTAGGTTTGGGGTTGAGGGTGTCAACCTTCAAACTTCAAAAGAGATTGATGTATGTTTCAGACCGGAAACCACGGGTGGGTCAAGCCCGACAAAAGCCTATAACTATAACCCCGCCCCCCCTCACCCCAAAATGAATACAACAGAAACAACTCTATAAACCCTTTGAACGGAGTGCCTGCAGGAACTCGTCTAAAGTTGGGTGCCGTTTTTGGTGCTCTATGCGGGTTTGGAGTAGCCCCTGACCTTACTGCCAACTCCTTTTAACGCCCAGAACACCTTGATTGGCGCTTGGTCGGGTGACTCTGCCCAGGGCACATCAGGGATCGGAACCTGCTGCAAAAGTGCCGTTCGGTGCTTGAAGTTTCAGGTCCATTGGTCCATGGTGGGTTAGGGTTTAGGGTTTAGGGTTAACGCTAAGGCTTTTGGAACTTGCGGGTCTCTGGGCGGTAAGAGTTCAGCATTCGGTCGGGCCGGGTTCAGGATTTCGGGCCTAGGGCCACAGACCACGGTCGACCGCGGTGTCTTCGTTCATGTTACGCAGGCACTCGCAGTGCCGAGCGTGCTTATTAAGCTTGGATGACGAAGCTGAGCTGGCTATGCATACAGACATCATTGAGACCAAGGTGAAACTCGAGATGCCGTTGATGATACCCAATTGTTCGGTTTATGCAGGGTTTGGGTGACGGGGTTAGGGTTCGATCTTTAAGGACGACATTGCACTCAGACTTCTAGTCTATCAGTCCAGGAGAACTAGCAGCTGCCCTCGCTCTTGTGCCACTACCCCGAGACTCGCAGCCCGTGACACCGTAATTCCATGTGGTTGAACATGCTAATATAGGGGCTTCAACAATTACGAATGCTCCTTTTGGCGTTCCTTACTAAGAATTTGAAAAACGTATAATATACCCCCCCAAACCCTATTCTAATTATTAAGGCCTCTATGTTATGGGCTTACGCTTTCGGATTCTCGCAGGCTTTGGCTAGCAATTTTCATCGGGGTCGGCACATTCCGAAGTCTACGTAACCCCAAACCAGGAACACGAGGGGGCATACTGTGAGCATTGTCATGAATTGAAACTTGTACAACCTGGAGCTGACCGAGTTGCTACGCACCAATTCTGTACGCCTGGTTTTCACACACCACTGACTATGAACTCTATATAAACATAGACTCGCGAAACGCCCAACTTTTGATGGACGAAATTCTGCCAGAGCCGAAAACGTTGGCTGTGGCGGAAAAACAAAAAACGCAAAACATTGGAAAAACCATAATTTTTTCAAATTCGCCAAAAATCCGGTTCAAACACAAAAAAACCGTGGGAGCACAGGCGGGGAGGTGGCGGGGAGTCGGGGAGAGTCGGGGGCAGCCGGGGGAGCCGGGGAGAGTCGGGGAGAGTCGGGGAGAGTCGGGGGACAGCTGGCTTGCAACAGCAAAGCTAGACAAAGAAGTCGGGGAGAGTCGGGGAATCGGGGAGGGTCGGGTCGGACGCCCCCGGCGCGCCCGGGCCCTCCCCGTCCCGAAATTTCCCCCCCCCCCCCCCCCCGCCGCCGGCAGTGTGCCGGACCGCGCCGGGGCAAAATTTGGCAGACGGTGGCGAGTTTGCAAATTTTCTGCAAAAATTCTGGAAAATAGTTGGGTTTCGGAAGGTGACGAGCTTGTCCGAAACCTGCCGGCTCCGCCCTAACCGCAACCATAACCTACATTTCGCAGCTTAACACGTAGCGCCACACATAAACCTTCCACCACTCGACAACAAACCCCATAATTCGGGTCGAATAACGTCGCACTTACCATCTCAGCACTGATATCTCCTCACGATAGGATGAACAGTGTGATAGAACGGTACCAACCTTGCCGCCCTCCCGGATGAAAATTACTAGCTTTGGCTTTGGGCTGTGGCTTCAACTTTGCAGAGCTCGGTGAGCATCCCTGTTTCAAGGGAGATGTCAAAAAAGTTGGAAGCGCAATCTGGCTGCAGCATACCAGAGACGAGCAGGAATCGCGAAGGTATCACTTTTTAGAGTTGAGGGTTTGGGGCCCAGCGAAAAATTGATGAGCCAAGTACGAACTTGACTCACGTGCACGTAGCCGGAACATTTCTGAATTCTTTAAAACCCGGCTCGAGGCCATAAGCCCTGAAATTCAAACCCGGATGGAGTTTCCGGGCCCCGCGGATTCTTGAAGCTCCTCAAGAGGCTCCACCGTAAAGCCCCCAAGCCACCAATCCGACCCCCTAGCTAGGCCCCATAATTAGCAGTTCCTTCTTGCGTTTACTTTATAGAATTCTAAACATGAACCCCAAAAGGAACTAACTTGGGGCCTAAGGGTAACCCCGAAAATAAACTGGCATCCCTCAACCCTAAACCCCAAACCCGCAATTAGCTCAGGTGCCGCCTCAACGCTTTGCGGAGAGGAGTGACTCTTTGGCTCCTCCTCCTAGGGATACATAGCAATAGCCTTACGTCAAAAGTATTTGCAGCTTCAGGTTTCAAGAGCTTGACAAGGTTTAGCGATGCAGGTTTCGCAGACTTTGGGGTTTAAGCTTCAGGTTTCGGAGATCGGATATTCAGGACAAGACTTGGGGGCCGGGGTCATACTCTTGTCTTGTTGAAGGTACTGTGCACAATCTGTAACACGCCAGTGCATGGTAATGACCACCATAAATTCTCACCATCAATGTCACCATCATCGCCACCGCAACCATCATCCTCATCATCACCATCATCATCCCAATCATCAATATCCAAAGTTGGAGGCCTCAGTTGGAGGGCTCGAAACCAGGGCTCTATTCCAGTGCCTGCATGTGTGCGCATAGGCACCCTAAGCGCTCGATCGTAAACACCCCAAAACCCACCCATCAAATCTGCAAAGCCCCGAACCTGCATCGTGGTTTGCAGTATCCTTGAGTACGGTGCATTGAAGAGGTCCCCAAAGGCTCCCTGTAACCATGTAGTAGGTACTTAGGCCTTCAAGTACACATATAGGGACCCCTTCCGGGCCTGAGTACCTACTCACATGGTGCTCACCTGGCACATTGTCCAACCCCGAACCTTTTTTTCTGCGCCCTCACGATCGACGTGCAGGAACTGAGTCGACCTCGAACACCGCTGATCAAAAGCATGTGGTCGCGCGACTCATCGTGGCCAGGAACACCGACATCGAGGCTTGTGTCGGCACGAGCGTTCTCTTGTATCGTCCGTGAGGATGCTGGCCTGAAAGCGCCTGACGGCAGCTTTCTGTCTGCTTAAGGCTGGACCCCTGGAAGCGTCAACAAGCTGAGGGTCTCAAGGCTCGAGAGGTCATGAAGTTCTGGGTCTTAAGGCTGGGTCCTTGGACGGGTCGGAGTTATCGGTCTTAATGCTGGGCCCCTGGAGAGGTCAAGAAATTGTTGGTCTTGATCCCCAAAGTCGACTCGGCCTGATACTTCAAAGACACTGGACGATGTCCCGTGCCACATCGCTCGCCTGGTCTAAAACTTAAAGTCTGATGCCGATATGCTGCTTGCATGTCTCAAGCCTTCGACGCCAGACCCAGCTGCACCCACGATTTGTCCACCGGGATGTCAGACGCGGGAACGACGTCTACCAAAGACCACCCGATACTCCCACTTCGCGCAGGCCTGCACCGGCTGCTAGTATGCTTGGAAGAAAGCTCCGAGCTGACGCGTGCCTCTCGGAACACTGCAATGGCCGCGTCCAGGTCCTGCAGGGGCACGTCGGCACCGAAGTCGTTCCCTGCAGTAGATGCGCGTTCCACTCGCAAAATTATTTGGGAAGGAGCCTGCGCACACCAGGAGTATGACAGGCTGCGGTGTCTCCGGCAGCTTTCACCAGGCGCCCCACCTCGGTCATCGCTGAGTGTCACTGCTTTCACGCATCCACGCCGAGGTGGTGGCCAACGCAGGCGGTGGTTATTGAAACCGCCGCCGACGAAGCTACTTCCCCACGCCGGTGCCACCGGCACTGGGAAGAGTGTGTCCGCGGCGACTTTGCCCGCATAATTCCGCTCCTGGCTAATTGACGTGGCTTCTTTCGGGCTTCTGCGTTGTGGACGTTGCTATGCACAGGTGCTTTCGGGCTCACGGCGCAGAGGGTGCTGTCCGAGATGATCAAGTCGACGACGGAGGCCTGGGCTACGGCTTGCAATGGCCCTGAAGGAGGATGTCTTCTCTGGCCTCGACAAGATCGGTTCTCAGTGCAGAGACTCCAGCATGCCTTCCTCGGAGTACGGCGTGTGACCTGAACCTGAAACCTCAGGAAGACAATCCTCGGTACCGAGTTTTTCCTACTTGGGTGGTTGTCAAAATTAAGGTCCCTTTTTGGGTACCCTAAAAATAATAGGTGCCGCATCATAATAGGGACCCAAAAAGGGACCCTAAATTTTGACAACCACCTACTTAAAGAAGCCCCTCTAAACCGAACAGCCGGGCCATCCGCAGAAACAGACAGTTTCAGGTCGTACTGCTTTTTATTCCAAGCTCGGGCGCCCCGTGATCGACTTACTCCGAATCTTGTCTGTTTCAGGATCATGCAGGAACTAGGATGTACATTGAACTGTCAAAATCTACTGCTATAGACTATAGAGTCTATACAGTCGATTGGGATTATTGGGGATTACAAAAGAACCTAAAACAAAGAGTGCTGTGGTCGACAGTTCAGGTGATACCTTTTGAGAACTGCTTCAAATTCAGAAGACTAAAGAAACCCCAACAAACACCTGTTTCGAGTCCACGCTTTCGGGTTAAAGGTATGAGTATTATTTCGATTATTACTACATCAAAGCACAACTAGAACTGCTCCTCCTCTCTCACGTTGGTGGCGGCTGCAGGCGGGGTGTCTTGCCTTGCACGGTTTAGGGTCTATAGGGCTTAGGGCTGCTATGGAAAACTGCCGACATGATAGCTTGGTAGAGGCAGATCGTCACGACAGTGACAAGCTATCAATGCTTAGGCATGCAAATCGGGCCGAGGTTAATGTCGGGTGGGCATTTAGACCACTCCAAGAGCCCGAACTCCAGAGCTCCAGCTTCGGGGTTGTAAGGTTTGCAGTGGGGTTGTAAGGTCTGCATGGGGCTTGGAGGTTTTGGGGCTTAGGAATTTGGGGCCCGATATTCGACATCCATATAAAAATGAAGAACGCGATCCAACAACGGAGCAGGGAGTGGAGGCTGCTCTCGTGTAGCCCTCAGCCCCAAACCCCCGTAACTGCAGCCCAAGCCGAAAAGAGCCCGTGACCTTCAGCCTACCTGGACCCCAAAAGTATGTAGAATAATAGCCTAGGTTTTGGGCCATTATTCTACCTGCTTTTGGGGGTCTAGGTACAGCCCAAAGCTGCCTACACCAGATTTGGTAAACCTTAAACCCTTAAGGTACACTCTGCAATCCTCCACTCCTGCCTCGAAACCTACGCGCTTGGCTAAACATCCCAGTTCGGTAACATCCGAGGCGACGACTTTTCAGACAGCCGCCGGGCCTTTGTGGACTCGCGCTTCCGTGGTCTGATTTCCTCGGCCTGATGTGCTCGGACTTACAGGGTTTCGGGATGCCATGAAGTTCAGCATACTGGCGTCGTCCACCTACATATGTGGGTGTAGGGTTTAGATAGGTTTAGGGTTACTACGAGGGTTACTGTAAGGAGGATTCCTATGACATCCTATGACCACATTGGAGGCTGCATGTGCAGTGCAGTGGCTCACCTGTTCAGTTTCGGCTCCCAGCCTTTCCGGCTTTGCTGGGCGGTTCTCTCAATCTCCCCCTAGACCCTCAACCCGAAACTCTCAATCCTAAACCCCAAACCCTAAAGCCTTGAACCCGAGTCCTCTGATTGACCTTTTCAAAACGAACCTACCCTCGAAACGTCACAGCACAAATGACAAACACCCAAACCCACCCGAAAGCCAAAACCCCAAACACCCCAAAAGCCCTAAACTCATTCATGTATGCTTTGGGGTGCGAGCCGCATGCTGATGGGCAAGGACCCTAAAAGCTCAGTTTCCATTCACGGCTGTTGAGACCGAGACCATATTCTGCAAGGCTTCCGGGCCATTTTGGACCCTAGGGTGTGCAAGCTTTCGGTTAGCAACAAGCCAGCAACCAACTGCACGGCTTCCCTGCTTGCAGGGGAGCGTTACTTGCAACATGTGCCCAAGAGGAATCCACACGAAACTTTCGAGCTGTGTAGAGAGCGTGGGGCTTGTGTTGGGGGTTGAGGCCTTGGAGAGATTAGGGCGTTAGGTTGATATAAGTCCTTGGGAAGTTTAACCACAGCATTGCCGTGGTTCACTGGCCTCCAAAAGGCTAACCATGAACCATGGATCAAGCAGGGTTAAAACGAAAGGGCACCTGCGTAAAACTACTTGAACTACATCCAATGGAGCTACTTCTGATCCTACCTTGACCCGGAATAACCTGCCTTTTTGAGGACTTATGTAAGGAAATCAGAATAAGGATCCCTAAAAAGGTAGGTTATTCAGGCTTAAGGTAGCTGATGAACCCTCGAAAATGTGCAAAGGTGCATGGGGCAATTGCAAAGGCTCTTGCCTCTGAAGCTAAAGCAAGAAACGACCATGAACGAAATCGTGAAAACCATCATGCGAATGTTTCGGGCCCGTAGAAGTGCAGTGGAGAATGGATGCAAAGTAGTGAATTTACCAAGGCCCTCACGTCTAGTTGTTCGCTTCTGGTTCCTTCATTGTACTCATCTTGATTATGTTCAATCCACAACTGTCTGGTGCTTAGTAGAGAATGGGGGAATGGATGGACTATTATTGGGGATTATATAGGGGCTACTATAGGGATCCATTCCCTACCAAGAACCAGACAGACGAAATTCGCAGAATTTCTACCAAGCACACGGTGCCTTCGAGACCTCGGATGCAGCGACACTGCCTCCTGTCAGGGGTAGATCTTGAAGTGTCCGGTCTTCTATACCGACTACAACTACGAAAGATAGCATTTTGCTTTTAAAAGCATGTAATATCCTAGATTCCTCTGTCGGGCCAACTTCTCCAAGCTCTAGCAGAATCAGCCCTTTTCTCCATTCCCCGTTTGAGGCTCTTCAACACATCCTAACTTAGCTCATCCTACAAATTCCCGAAGCTCCTTCACCACGAACCTTCCTCAACCTGTGGAAGATGTGGTGGTTTAGGGTTTAGGCTTTGGGAGAAGTCCCTACCGAAACTCGGAAAGGCGTGGTTCAAAATTTATTGCACTCCGGCACCGCTTCCAAAAAGCTCCCTGGACTGCTGCCAGTCAAAACAGCTACTCCCATGAACTTTAACTACGTGTATCATCGTGTATGATGGTATGTTAAAGTAACTTATAAATAGTATACTATTATAGGATAGGTTATTATAGTATCAATATTTTGGTACATCGTGTAATTAAGCAAGCCCATTTCGGTTTTTCCTGGATTCAGAGGTAGTAAAGGCAGATGTCTCTGCATGATGCGGGCGCGCAGAACCGGCCTGCGTCCGATTCGCTCACGAAACTGCCTGAGCAGAGCTTCTTGCGTCGTTCCCTCCCCTTCGAGCTGTTCGATGAAAGGGGATCAAGATGATGGGGCGGTTGATAGTTTTTTCGTAGTGCTCCTGGATTCGGATATCGCGAGACTCTCGGATTCGAACCAAGTTCCGAAAAATATCCTCATCATAGCCCTGACCCCTTTAAGCCTCGAAGTCAAATCCACCATTTCAGAAGCTGGAAACCAGGATACCAAGTTGATCCCACTCAGAAAAGAAGAAATATACAGATCCCCCGAATGAAGTTATAGTGCACGGACATGCGCATCCGGAACGCCGCCTTGCTGGAGCCACTAAAAAGTACAGGATCGTAATATCGACCCGAAGCTTAGAATCCTCATTGTACCGACTCCCCCTTCATCTTTGTATTCAAAGCCTTAACGGCCGCCCAAGCTGTCGATACTAGACCCACCCTTTAGGGAACGTACCGGCTACACTTATGCACGACCCCTCAGAAGACCTTGGGAAGCCGTTTCGTGGTCGATCCCGCGGGACCTGGCAAAAGAGAGGGCTTCATGGAATACCCTACCCAACCCCCCCCAAAGTAGGTTAAATATTTAATGGCCCGAAACCCCTTAAGGGACATTATTCTACATACTTTTGGGGTCCAGGTACACCGTAAAGGAGAAAGGTTCCGACATAGAGGGCGTCTACGACGCAGGGTCTTGGCTATAGATATGATTGTATGATTGGGGTTTGGGTGGGTAGGCTTTCGGGGATTGGAGTGTGGGGTTTGAGACTTCATAAGGGAGAACTGAACCTTGACGAAGCTTCTCATCCTTGGAAGAGAGATGTAGACTGGAGCGGCTGAACCAAATTGATGAAGAGTCTCAAGCGACCTGCACGCTACTAAACCATCGAATGCAGTCCACAAGGCAACATCTCAGGCACCCCAAGCGCTTCAGCGCGGCTTGCTCAGGGTCTTGATGCGTAAGGGCTCTATACACTAATGACCGAAAATCTCTTGGACTGCGGAACCTATATATAACCCCCAACCTTGTAAATCAAACGTAAGACATGAGTTTTTGCCTAAATCCTACATCGCTTGCTACTCACGCCTGAGCTGAGAAAACCAGAAGTCCGGTGTAGGCTATGTAATGTGTGCTCATACTATTCTCATGTAAGGACAGAAGCCTACTACAAAGGATGCAAAAGTCTGAAGAGCCATAGCCGAAAAACCCGTCTAATTATTCGGGCTTCCACAATATAACTTGAATACTAACTGCCCTTTGAAAATAACTTTAAAGCCTGCTCTTCTTTTGTCTAACTGCCGTTCGCGCCAAGTCCGTCCATGCGCGCTCGCTTGGATGCAGGCTCCTCCACCTCTGACAGTTCCCCAACGTGGGGTTTTGCCATAGAATTTCGTCTAAGGTTTTAGGGGCTTTGGTGGGGGATTTTCGCACGAGCGGCTTTAGAAGATTTGGGGAGTTAGGCTTGTCGCGGTTGCGACTTGGAGCAAAGATGGCCTGAATATGGGAGGCTTGAAAGTTGATAAGATAGCCACATCAGGTTGGATCTACAGTGCCGAAGAGCTTAAGCAAAAGCCCTAAGGCCCTAAACCCTGAACCACAAACCCTCGACCCTTCAGCAAAAGAAGAACTTGCTATTGCGAAGCGGCCTGAAACTCGCCCATGGAGGGTGGAAGACCTGCGGCGGAGAGGCTGCGGAGGGTCGGGGGTCAATAGCTGCGAGATCCTTAAGGGAGGAGCGGGGTATATAACCTGGTATTCCCCATACACTTTCTTCAGGATCCTAGACTATAAACTTTGTCTGACAAGAATCAGCTTGCAGTATTGGTACTCTTCGTTCAGTGCCTAGCACGTGCAGGATTGGAGGCTTTTGGATAACACAGATGCCATGTATTGTTATTTCTTGTCACTGCACCTCTGTGTCGGGATTAGCTCGCCCACCTGCTGCCTTCCGTATGTAGATGGGGTAGCCTAGTAGCCGTTTCTCAAGCTCCCTGACCGGAATCAGAGCCTCAGTCTCCGTTACCCAAAACTCCGAAAGCCCGAACCCCTGAACGCCTGCACCGTAAAGTGTCATAATCCCTAAAACCATAAAGCCCCACGCTCTACGAGCCCTGTACGCGAAATGATCCCTAGAAGTTTCAACATGAACCTCAGAATGCAACAAACCTACAAACCCCAAACCTCGACTTAGACCGAACAGTAATCTTCATAAGGAACAACAAGTGCCCTGCTGAGGACTGAGAGACCCTGAAAATTCAAACCCTAACCCCCAAACCCCAAAACCTAAAGCCTGAAACCTAAACCCCAGACCCTGAACTCTAAACCCCAAACTCGAAATCAAAGCCTGATAAACCCCAAACCTCACTCCCAAAACTCTAACTTCTGAATATCACCTAGTATAAACTCCAAACCGCAAACCCGAAACCCCTAAACCCCTAAACCCCCAAACCCCTATAGACCCTAAACCCCAAACCCGACGCCTGCTGGCGCGCAGTGCATTCCGATCCAGCGAGCCTGATCCTGCTTCGCCGCTGGGTATATCAATGGGTGAGAGGCCCTGGTTAGGAACTATATAGGGTTTAGGGCGTTTAGGGTTTAGGGTGAAAATTATAGGGTTTAGGGTGATATAGGGTTTGGGGTTTAGGGTTTTGGGGATTCATCATGGGTAAAATGCCCCAAATTGTGGTCTCGTCTATACAACTAAACCCCAAGAGTAGGTAAAATGATGGCCCGAAGCCTATGAAGGGCGATTGCTCTAAAAACTTTTGGGGTCCAGGTATGGTTTACGGCTTTGGGATTTCAGGTGGTTCAGGGTTTCTGGGGCGGGTTTTGGTGTTGAAACCTTGCCGTGGCGCCCTGATCGCTGCAGCCCATGCCAAAGAATACCGAAAGGTTTAGGGTCTAGCGTTTAGTGGCGTCCCCGCGAACCACCCTGAGCTTAGTGCGAAGGCCCCACAGCCCGTCATAGTGGTAGTTGCCGTGTATGTACGCCGAGTAGCTGGGAGGGTCTAGGTAGCTGTGCAGCCCTTAGCCCTGAAGACGAGCCGGATGCGAGCTTACTCACGACTTTGGATTTAGGAGGTCTTCAAGTTTAAGCGGTCCGGAAGGTTTGTGTCAGGTTTGGGGCCAGGGTATAAGACCGGCTGAAGGGGTTGATAGAGTCGGTCCCGGCCATGCAGACTACATTTGCACTCACAGCAACATTGTGCTAGAATGGCGAGAGCATCCGCCAGTGAGCCAAATCCTCGCGCAGCAAAATTCACGGAACCCCAGGCCAAAGTCTTCAAATCTGGGGCTGAACGCAAATTTCTACATCCGGTCCTGCGCATTGAGCTCTTGCTGCTCCTGGAATTGCTGGGCCTGGAACTTGCCGGCAACGGGGGGCATCAGGATCTCCCATTTTGGGCTTGGGGGGTGTCTGAGGATTTGTCTCCGGTAGATCCCAGCTGGACCCATAATGTAGGGGCCTAATTAATTACCAATACTATTTTCGGGGGTTCCTATTATAAGTACAGAATAATGGGCCCCAAAACCCTGTTCTATTTATTAAGGCCCCTGTGTAGACCGCGGACACCTTTGCAGAGCTTGTCAGCCGAGTCCGAGGAGCCGTCACCATCCTTACTTCTCACGCCACATCATTCGGCATGGAAGTTAAATTTGGGGTCGAAAAGACAGCTACACTTCTGCCCGCCGAACTCCTGACACACCATTCGGCTTGTCTCGACCACGACCAAGATGGGGCGCCGGGCATTCAGTTCACAGAGCCCGTCACATGTACCTCCCATTTCCTCCCCGCGGTCCACTCCTACCGCCATCTTGGAGGGATCTTGACGTCAGACTCCAACCCCAGCCCGGATTTGTACTTCCGATTTTCGCACAGCATGGGCACTATCAAGCCTTTGCGCCGACATTTATTTGGAGCATTGCGCTTTGACCTGACCATCAGGCGCACACTGCTACGCTCACTAGCAGTCTCCAAGTATACACACACTGCGGCAGCGCTCCTTCTTCCCTTTGGGGTACATCGCCGACTGTGGGAGAGACAGTATTTGGCGCTCTGGAGGGCGCTCACTGCTCGTACAGCAGTGGATACACAGGCCCACTCCTATACCGTCTCCCTCGCCACCTCTGGCCCTTGCCTACGCACGTGCCACATGCCTCCAAAAAATTTTTCAGGGAGGTCCGGCCCAGCTCCTGGCATTGTTGTGGGACCAATGGCGTCTCACGCCAGAGCGGGCTTGGTTGAGCCAGCTCCGGGAGGATGCCAACGCAGTTGCCGCTCAAATCCCTCAGGTCACCAATCTGCTTGGGACTTCCTCAGCTGTCGTCGGAGGTATTCTCGAAGCATATGCCACTGACGTGACCTGGTGGCCCAAGCAAGTTCGAGCCGCTCAAAAGGCCTTCCTGCAAGATTTGGAGCTTTGGAATGACAAGCGCAGAGCCCAACCGGCCACACCTCCGCCGCCAACAGGGCCCGCTGGTGCTTATGCATGCAACATTTGCGACAGCTCCTTCCCGCTCCGCAAGCATCTCCACGCCCACTTAGCAAAGACACATAAGATCTTCAGCCCTGCTCGCCATTATGCAATTTCTTGCATGTGCCAGGCTTGCAACAAGCTGTTTCCAGACATTGTGTCATCGCAATTACACCTGAAGCGATTTCCACAATGCCTCATCCGCTGCGTACACCTCTACCGGCCCTTGACCATAGAGGAAATCCGCACGCTTGAAGGTACCGTCGAGCGTCGCACAGCAGGTGTTAGGAAGGGCCAGTGGAAACCAAAGGGCGCTCACGCAGAGTGCCCACAGTTCTGGGCCCTCGACTCCCGACCTCAGATGAACGCTCCCACCACTCTGAGGATGAGGATGTCCTCCTCTCGACTCTGAAGCGTCCCTTCACGCCACAGCCAGCTGATGTCAAGTGGGTGAGCGAATATCAGCAGGCCAAAAGCAGTGAAGGTCCGAAGCTCCAAGTACAGCCCTTTTGGCACAGGAGGCCCTCAACCATGTTTCACTCCGAATTCAGCATGTAGTTTTGGGACGCACTTCCCAGCGCCACAAGACGTGGCCAGAAGAACGACAGTCCGCCACAGAACAGAACAGAAGGCCCCTGTGTTAAGCTCCGAACCAGCCACCCACGACGACGACAGCTGCAACAGCAACAGCAGCAGCAACAACAGCAACTGCCATCACCATGGACCATAATCATTATGATCATCAACAGCATCATGACAAATAACGACTGAAGCTGGACTCCATAAATCGCGTAACAGGAACCACAACCATCAATAGCAGCTTTGCGCACATAGGCATAGAACATCATAGAACCACCCTCTGTATCATTTCGGTCAACGCTGGAAGTCTCAGCCACAAAATCGTCATCGATCTCATCATCATCGATCACCATGATGTTCGCTATGACCGTGATCTTGTGATCTTCCTCGTCTTAAACACCGTCATCATCAGCATCATCATCATCATCATGGTATCAGCATCACCACCGTCACCATCGAACATTGTAAACATCTTCACTGTCATCATATTCACCATTACAGCATGAACCGCCGCAACCACATTCAACAGCCATTATTAGTACCGACACAAACACCACATGTCGCCGTGCCCGCCTGCGACGCCTGCCTCTCCGCCGGTGTTGCCATAGGTAACAGCGACTGCGCGAACTCCCGGGCTTCGTCGCCATCGCGCCTCTCATGGCTTGACTTGGGTACGAACTCAAAATTGGCTTATAGGGACTTAGACAGCTTTCATGCCCAGGAACTCGTCTGCAAAGGGCATTGCAAACGCCGACGAGAACCTCGGGAAGGAAGCTTGAGAACAATGAGCTGAAATAGTATTGTCATATGGCTGCCGTTCCAGATTAGGGCTATTGTCATTGTTTAGAGATTACGAGGTTTAGGCACCTCTCTTCTCGGGAGCTTGCTTCATTAATGACCCTCATGGTAACTAGTAGTATGGATCTTCCTGATTGGAGGCTATCAGTTAGGCCTTATTTGCACGGGGGAGCGGGGCTACGTCTACAAATATTTACTATTCCTGGGTTTAAAGGCTACGAACAATGTCTACTGTGGGATGTTTGCAGTCGTAGAAGGAGACTGTGTGGAACTGGAAGGCCAAGCACAAGCACTGCTTGCAACAAAAGCCATGCAGCCAGACAGACATCTCAGCTCAACCCCTGCGGAATCCAGGTGCCAATTCTGATTTTGGGGACAACTTTCGAACAGTCTCAAGAGGACAGCTGTCACTATCGTCATCTTCAGCATTAGAAGCTGGAGTGTTTGACAATGACTCTGACTTCGTCATGTCGCATTATACGTGTCGATGAGCAAGGCCTTTCTGCTGATACGCTTCTTTCTTTGCAATGCTCCTTCTGCGACACTTAGAATGCGGACAAGCTGCTGCTGAAGCTGTGGATCCGAGGATAGCGGCCTCGCCCAGCGAAAGAACATCTTGCGACCGCCTGGGCTGTGTTGTCCTCCACCACCACTTCGTCACTAAAACAGCAGCAACCTATCCCCCGAAGGCTGCTGTAACGACATCAACACGTTGTGTGTACATGTGTTTGAATGTGTGTGGGTGCGCGTGAAAAACTGTTGCTGCAAACCGCGACCACCCCTGCCGGGAATCCGACATGCAAGACCCAAATCTCCAATCAAAACAGTATGCAGGAAGACCATGGGAACAGTAGTCATTGTCATTGTCATTAAATATTCATTACTACTACGAGGATAGCTAGTAGTACCGTACCGGCTTACACTGCGGGAGTCTGCCTTTAAGCCACGCCTTGAACACATCAGCTAAGGTGTAGGGTTCACGTCTTTAGGATGAAGTGGTGTGTCGCTGCTACAACACTCCAAATACACCCTCGACAAAATTGAAAGCAGCTTTAACTTCATTCATCGAATCCCTTCATACTACATTACATGTATCCTGTATCTCGTGCTTTCACATGACTTCGATTCGCTTCATGAAGTGAAGCGGCATTGCTGTCGACGATTCTGCCTCAGTGGCCAGCCCAGAGTTTTGCAGGGGGGTAGAGGGCACCAAAAAAGCGCATAAGCAAAAACTAGGCTAGGGATATCCCATAATGAAGCCTATCAATGTAGGGATGTCCCTATAAAATGTTTATGCTTATGTGTTTTTTTGCGTCCCTAAGGGTAGCCGGTCCCAAACAATAAACACCGGATGTCGAACAACGCAAGGTGCCACGCCCCTGAAACCCTGTACTCTGAAACCCTGTAGGGTTTAGAGTTTAGGCCCCGCGAAAATAGCCAACAGCTCAAAGAGCCCTACCAGGCCTACAACCGACAAAACCGAAACCTTCAAAACCTACGCAACCCCAAAACAAAAAATCGTATTGACTCGTAAGCCATCATAATTAAAGTTACCGGACCAAAAATCAGTCCTACGGACCTGTGAGTCCTACTAAACTAAACCCTCTTGAGGAATCTTGAGCCACTTGCAAACTCGGGTACTAAGCCCACCAACCCCAACTCAACCTGCTCGAACGCCTACAACTCAAAGCTCCAAGCCGTACGTCCTACAAGTCGAAACCCAACCAACAAGCCCCACTAAACCCTCTGCGGTCTGGAAACCCCTGAGCCTAAAATCGCAACCCTTGGAAATCATAAGCGCCCTTTTGGGAAAAAACTGCCATATTCCGAAAGCTTGTCATGCCGGGGCCGGACGGAATAATTCATAACCATTTTCCCTTGGTGTCCAGTTATGCTGTAATGCATAATAGACCCGTATACCATTTGTTGAGATCCGTAAGCCCCTAAGCTCTTATATTAACCCTTTTCGAACCTTCCAGGGGCCCTTTTCAAGGAACCCTGCATTGATTCCTGAGGCCCAAAACCCCCTAAGCCCTTCTGCAACCCCTTAAAGGGACCGTACTTTAATTACTTTAGTCATTAAAAGCCCAGTAGCAGGAGCGCGGCGGCAGCAGAGGCGGCCTCCCCGTCTGCAAAGCCCACGCGCGCGAAGCAGTTGGCTGGCAGGGGAAGGTGTCGGGTTCAGGGTTTAAGTGTCTAAAGTTCAGGGTTTAAGGGTTTGGGGTTTAGTGTTGCAGGGTATTTAGGGTTCAGGGTTTCGGAATTCAGCGCTTTAGGGCGTAAGGTTTAAGGCTCTGCTTTTGGATTTAGCAGGGGCATTTCTACGGCTTCTCTCGGTGTCTGGGCCTTTTGTTTGCGAGGCTTCATCGGACACCCTAAACCCTCAACCCTATAGATCCCCTTTTAAGAAACTTTTTAGATCCCTTTAAGGAACCCTATAGTTAGATCCCTTTAAGGAACCCTTTATATAGATTCTTTAAAGGAACCCTATAGATCCCGTTAGGGACTATGCCGGGATTGGGGCATAGGAGTCAGGGGCCTTGAGGCTCGCGGCTTTAGGGTTTAGGGTCGAGGTCTTAGGGGCGAGGCTCTAGGGCTCAACCTGGACCCCCAAAAGTATGTAGAATCATAGCCCTTATATGGTTTTGGGCCATTATTTAACCTACTTTAGGGGCTTTGGGTAGGGTCTAGGGTTAGAATGTCTTGGGCCAGTATTTAACCTACTTTGGGGGCTTTGGGTAGGGTCTAGGGTTAGAATTCTGGCAACAGAGTTTCAAGTGGATCGAAACACTTCTCCGTTCTTCTGGGGCGGCCGAAGGGCTGTTCTGCGTCTTGTTTCAACCCAGTCTGGCTACCCTCAGAACCCGACGTCCCCTGAAGCGTGCAAAATCCAATCCGGAAGGCGAAATTCAATACCTAAACTCTCCCTCGAGCCCTCCCTAAACCCTAAACCCTGGAGCAAACCCTAACCTCTCTTTAGAGCCCTCGACCCTGAAGTCCGGATTCTAGAAGCCGCGAGAACTGCCGACTCCTCCCAAGCTTTTTTTGTAACAGTGGTTACCTGGACCCCAAAAGTATGTAGAATAATAGCCCTTATAGGGTTTTTTAGGGCCCAGATCGCCGGCACGAGCGCCGGAACACTGTAGCGCCCCAGCGTCCGAGTGACGCGTTTGGTGCAAAGCACCACAGGTTTGAGCCATAGCAGGGCGTGCGCGGCACCTGCACTCTCCCTCCTGGCACCGACGCCTTCGACGCAAGCGATCGAGGGCTCGAACCTCCTTGCGATCCGGTTTGAGACCGGGACGTGCTGCACTGCACTTGCTGGCAGTGCACCACGCCACAGACCCGTCCCAACGACGCCTACTCCAAGGAGCAGCCATGGGAGGCAAACGAGGAGGCAAGTGGCCACAGCAGCCATCCTGGCAACTCTGGCGTGGAGCCAAGTCGCCACGGGAGGGAGCATGGAGACAGGACTATCAAGACTATCAGGACTATTCAACGTGGAAGTCGTGGCCCGAGGACAAAGCCTACTTCCCGCGATACGACGA
Source organism: Symbiodinium sp. CCMP2592 (assembly GCA_905221615.1). NCBI lineage: Eukaryota > Dinophyceae > Suessiales > Symbiodiniaceae > Symbiodinium > Symbiodinium sp. CCMP2592. The sequence continues at coordinate 215,539 of CAJNDT010000802.1, read as the reverse complement.
GAGACGGCCGCCGGCTACGGGACGAGGAGATCCCGAGCCAGGGCAGGCCTCACAGGCCGGAGGATTCGTGCAGGATTTCCAGAACTGCCTGAATCATGCGAGAAAGGCAGAGCAGCGAGTGAAGAGCCTGACGCGCACTCGCGAGCAGAAGGTTGCCCTTTGGGCAGACTACATGGAGCAGCTTCGCAAGAACTGGTTGAAGGAATGCCAAAGGCACGAACAAAATCTCCAGCGCCTCGACGACGACATACAGGAGGCTTACCAGCAGCAGGAAGAAGCTCGGAGCAAACTGTGCTGGGTGGCAGCTCGCTACGACGGCAAGCAAGGCAGCGAAGAGGCCACGGACAGTGGCCCCGATCCCTGGACCGAGATGTGCCGGCAGTGGAAGAAAGAGGCCCAACAGGACGATGGACCAGAGGCGATCCTGCAGCGTGCCTTGCAAACTCGAGGCCAGCCGAAGCGAGAGGTCACGGAGACGTCTCAGGCTTCCCGTGCACCGCCGGGACTCAATGGTGGGGATCCTTTCACTTGGCCGGGTGGCCTGAAGCCACCCAAAACCGAGGCTCCCGATGCAGGTCGACGAGAGGCAGAAGCTTCTTCTGGAAGGATGCCGTCTCCAAGCCCAGAGCCGATAGCGGTCCCTGGTGCCTACAATGCGCCGCTGGAGCCTGTGGCGACCAACCCTTATCATGCCTCGCCGAGTACCCGGCGCACAGCTATGTCTCCACCAACCGGCCGTCCACCGAAATCCAGCTCGAGGCCGCGGCAGCCTGTCAAGACACATACCAAGCCCGAGATCAACACAGGCAGCCGCACTTTCCAGGATCGCATGGACGAGAAACGCCAACAAGCTCTGGATCGGGAGATCTTCGGAGCTCCTCCGGCCGAGCCCGAGGCCGTGGAAGGCGCGGATGCCGATGCACATGCAGGTTCGGCAGCCAGGCCCCCTGGGGAGGAATATCAGGACCACATCCCGACCATCCGCATCGACGACGAATCCGAGATGGATTGAGGCGTCCTTCGTTTTGTGGTCTGAATGGCCTCGGCATCTGTACACCCACCGGTCTGCTTGGAGTTGGAAGGGCCGTGGTGGGGCCTTTCCTCTTTGAGCTAGTGCCTTTGGGTTGTACCGTGCCGAGTAGCTACTCAGGTCACGGACCGATGGACTTGCCGGGCAAGTCTGAGAGAGGCCTCTGTATTTTTGAGCTAGGGTTTTCCCTGCTTCGCGGATGTGTACAGGCCCCTGCCCTTCCTCCTGCTGTTGCCTTGATTTTGGGTTCGGTCGATCAGCAGCACTGGGCTTGTGCTGTCTGGTCGGTTCGAAGCCCGACGTCTTCCTCGCGAGTGGTTAGCTGTCGCTGGGTTCGCGACAGTTTTGCCACTCCTCCGCCTCTGACGATAGTTGCCGTGAGCCAACCAGCATCAGCTTCCAATTTTGCTTGCGCGGCCACCCACATGACCAGGGATCAATGTCAGCCGACGTTCTGGAGCCAATGCGCCTGTTTTGGCTGCTGCTCTAGTTTTCCGGCGGTTTTGCAGGTTGAGCATACAGAGTGCCAAAGAGAAGCATCGGTGGCTCAGGGGCTTCCACTCTTCGCTCACCTGCCCACTCAAACCACGTGGGCTCTTGCATTGCTGGGTCTACTCCTCTGGAACATACGGCGCGCCTGGAGCCGGATCCCCAGCAGCCCTGAGCACCAGGGCCTTGTCGGTTGCATTGCTGCCACTCTTCACACCTTCGAGCAGTGGCTCCACATTGCCTTAGCTCCGTGGAAGACAGGAACAGAGGGCACTGCCTGTGATAGTCCACGAAGACAACACGACTCTCTGCACGTCCTCCAGGTGCTTTTCTTTGTTGGGTACGGCTGCTTTGCAGTTTGTTTCCACTTAAGTTGGGGTTGGTGTGAAGTAGAAACAGCGGCAGCCTCCCTTCTACGCACTACCAGTCTGGTAGTGGTCTCTGCTCTGCTGACGCACTCCGCTGGGGTTTGCCGTGGGTCGGCCAGAGCCAGAGGAGTGCAACGAGCATTCGCTATTCCGTCCCGTGCTGTGTGCCTAAGCATTGGACGGATAGCCCAGTCTAGCACGGCCGTCTTGCAGTGGAACTGTGTGCCTCGCAGGCCTGTCCGGGGCTCTAAGGGCAAGCACCCCGTGAACCGGGGGTGCTCTCTTTTCTGCAGATTCCTGCTACGCATGTGTGCTCTTTTGGCTTCCTTTGGCAGCCTCAACCTTTGTGCCTGCTCCGTGGTGTGGTACGGTTGCCCGGCCTTTGCTATGGAACTGGACCTAGCGACTGCTGAGGCCGGCGTTGGGCTGCCGAGTTCCAATGCTCTGCCAACATCTGCGGTCGCTCCTCTTGGCGGCCCTTCCATGCCAGTGGCCGCTGTCCCTTCCACCCACCATGTTGTTGGCACAGATGCCAGTGCGGAGCTGCATTCCCTGGTTCTTTTCAGTACAGGCATGACACAAACGGACCTTACCTTTTCGGCAGACTGGCTGGGCTTTCAGCTCTTCTCTCCGTACTACCAGCCGATTTGTGGTGCGGTACGGGCTGCTCCGACCCGTGACCTCCAACAGGTCAAGGAGAGCATTCAACAGGCTGCCCCTCTTGACCCATATGGTTTGGCAGACCGCCTTGTTGCTTTGCAACCTCAGCGTTTCCGGGGTTATGCGGGCTTCCTCAGATATCCTTCTGCTTGGGATGCAGTTGACAACGGGCAGATCGCTGTTGTTATTGACCTCTCACATGTTGGTGGTCATTACTTCGCAGCCTGTCTCCCGGCCGTTCTTTCTGATGAGGAGTTCTTCCTCTATGTTGCGCCGCATTGCACTGAGGACACCGACGAGCTTCAGATCTTTCTAGGGTTTAGCACCCAACCTGCCGCCCCTAGGACTGACCTGACTCTTTCACCCGGTGTAGTTCTGACGGTGCTTAGACGAGGTGTCCGTCCTTTGCCCTGGCATGACATTCTAGACCTCTTCCGGGACGATGCTGTTTGGGGACGCACGGAGCATTTGCCCCAGTGCACCCTCACCCCAGGTGTGTGCGTCATGACCGCCCAACACAGGTTTTTCCTGCACGAAAGGCACCACTACCGCAACAGTCTTGAGACTGCCATTGCCGAACGACTGCACTGCTCAGAATCAGACATCACCGTTTGTCAGCATGATGGCCTTTTCAGGCTCGATCTGCATGGAGATCCGTGTCATTCCTGTGCAGTTGTCCTCGACCTTCCCCGGCCAGACGATGACCTCCTCCAAGGACGACGGGACGTCTGTACACTCTTAGATTTTCGGCCACTCGGACACCGACCCCGGCATTGGCACTCGCACTTCCCTGCTTTGCACATCCCCAGCATTTTAGCACACTTCGGGTTGCGGTTGCCCGATGGTCTCCGGTTTGTAGTTCATGGGGGCTGTAGGGAAGACGAGGATGTCTATGTCCGTTCCAGGGATGTCTTGGTTTTCGAGGCCCAGCCGATTGCTGCTTCGCTACCCACTGGGGTACCGCGACCTCCAGCTGACAGCGGTTCGGATTCGGATGATAGTTCAGGATCAGACGCAGACTCAGGTCTGCCCAGTGTCCCCTCACCTACTGCAGCCGCGCCTTCTAACCGCAAGCGCAAGGAGCGTCGGGATCCAGATGCTAGGCGGCCTCCACCCTCCAATCGCAAGAGCGTCAGTGCCAATCCACAACCCACGGCACCGCATGACTTTGATGGCCGCTGGATGGCATCCGCCACCTCATTTGCCAACCTAGGTCTAGATGCAGAGCCTTGGGATGTTTGCCTCTTCGCTGTGCACTCATTTTTGTCGCCCCGGCAGGGGGCTCCCTTTCACTGTGCCAAGCTTTTCATGGGTCAGAGCGGGCCCTCCCAGCAGCCGGGTTTGCAAGCCTGGCCTCAACCGCGCATGGCCCACGGTACGGGCGATTTCCACAGTGGGAGTTCTCCTAGTGACGCGGCAGACACGCGGCCGGACCACCCTAGACCTCCAGATCACAGAGACCGGCCACATCAGCGAGGACCTCCTGACGTACTGCAAGATGTTGCGGCTACCGGCCCAGCCCTGCCTCGTACGCAACATGTCTTCATGGTTCTTGTCCCGGACATGGCTCCAGAGCTTGTTGCTGTGCCCCTTGCCACCCCTGTCACGGTGCAAGAAGTCCTCCCCCTGATTGTGGCGGACAGGAGCCCGCAATATCAAGCAGACTTTCCAGATTTAGTCCCGGTTTACCCGCAACTTGACCCTGCTTATGGTGTTTTTGTTGCACGGCCCTCCTGGGCACCATCGGTCCGTGTGGTTTGTGTGGACACAAGGGCCATTGATGACCGTGCTTTCGCTATGCCTTTCCCGGAGCAACTCAACCGCGAGTCCCTCTTGCGCCTGATCCGGCTCAGGGACGTGCCTGGCCTTCAAATCTTTGTTGCAGGTGCCCCCTTTGGTCGGGGCCAGGCTCTTTTTCGGCACGGGGATACGGTCCTAGTCCGATGGGGCGGCAGACACGACCCCCCTATGCATAGTCTAGCCAATATGTTGAATAGCTCAGAAGGCTGGCATCCTGAAGCTGAGGTCTCGCTTGGCCCTCTAGACATGCATGTACTGGTCCTGACAGACGGTGTCCACCACCTCCAGACAGTCGACAGCTACCAGCGAGCCACTTTTAAGCAGGACCTCTCCTTGGCTCTGCAGTACTCCGTGCACCGCACCAGCCTCAAGCCCGCATTCCCGCGGGTTACTGATTGCAGCTACCGGGGTTTTTACTGCCATTCTGTTGTTGTGGCCACGGAAGCTATCTGCCGCTTACCGGTGCCCCCTGCCCGACTTCGCCAGGAACAGCTTGCTATCTTGCTGGACAAGCGGCCTGTCCTTAGGGGTTTCACATGGTTCCTCTGTGAAGGGGAGCATTTTGACCTTCAGGACCTCCAACGCACCTTGCAGCAAGAGGCTCCACCTGGGTATGTCGTCGATGTCAGAGGAGGCCACAGGTTTTTACACAGAGGGAGGCCCCGTGTCATGGCGCGCCAAGGTTTGGTCCTCCAGGTCCGCTTTGTACCGCCTGCTGTCCCTCCTGGTGAGGATGAGGCGTCTGGCGACGATGATGCCGACTCCTCCGCTGACCCCGCCGACGAGGACTCTGAGGTCCATGGGCCGCACCCTGATGTGGAGGACTCCTCTTCCACGCCGCGCGCCCCGCGCAGTCGTTCTCCTCCCCCCGATGCTCCCAGGGGGCCACCTCCCCCTCAACCAGTCAATCGAGGCGGTTTCCGCAACAGCTGTGCTACCATTGTGGTAGGCAAGTGGTTTTCCGGTGTCTGTCATGACGCTCTTGCAGAGAGCAACCGGATTATCACCTCTGCCCCCCTGGGTTTGGCGCTGCCTTGTTGCGTACCAGCTTTGATTTTCCTTCTAGTGCTTGGTGGCCTGCTTGCCCAGTGGACGAGCTGGCTATGGCACCAAAGTGCAAGCTTGGATGTGTTGCATATGCCACGGTTTGGTCTGCCCGTGCGCACTTCTGCATTTCTGCTGCTTCTCTTCCTTCATGCTCGTCCAGTCGGAGGCATGATCGATCCCACAGACCTGGCACAGTCAGCCGCGATGTCAGTGGCCACCCCTCCCGAGGGTAAGCTATCCAGGGCCATCTCGGGTGCCCACCTGGCTTCAGGTCTTGTTCGACCCCTTCCCACACCGTGCAGGACATCTCTTGCAAGCTGGCCCTTGCCGGCGATGTCCCACCCTGTGGAGTCGCAAGCTGACATTGACATAGAGGGCTTGCAAACACTACTCGAGGAAAGTATCCGCAGGCCGGGCTTTTCCGGTTTTCTCGACTCGGTTGTTATCCTGGAGGCTGCCTGGGAACATCTGTCGGATGCCGGGCCGCCTTTCCTGGCGGATCCCAACCCTCCCCCGTCGCCGATGGCCTGCCCACTTACTGCCGAGGTTCGTGCACCAGGTCCGCCACAGCTCAACCGTGCAGTCGGCTGCCCTCTGGCCCTACAGGACTTCCTCCCACCCACTGCTTTCCAGCTAGAGGCTCAGGATTTACAGGAGCTACTGCGGCGACTGCGAGTTCCCAAAGACTTGGAGGCCCTGCATACGGATTGGCTCGACAGCGACTTGACACCTTTGTGGCAGGATCACTGAGGTCCCGCCTCTCTGGCGACAGGCTTTCCAAGGCATTCGCAGATGGCATAAAACCCCAGACCCAGGACAGCCCTACAAGCTTGAGATTTACACTGACGGGTCAGCTCAATGGGACCACACTCAACAAGGCCTCTCGCCTGCTGCTTGGGCCTTCTCTGTCTGGCTCTACACCGAGCAGGGCCCTTTCCTTTTAGGTGTTGCAGCACACTCTCTGGTGCCTGAAGGGACTCCCTTTTGGGTTGGGGAACACAGTGACACCCCTCTTGTCTCCGAGCTTGCTGCTCTGTGTTGGGCTCAAGCCTGGGCTCTGGAGTACGGCATCCACTACCAGCTTCCCATGCTTTTCTGCTATGATGCCACCAGCGCCGGGGCTGGAACGTTCGGAGCTTCCAGGCAGGCCAAGGTACCTGTTCCGTCGACTACCCAGGCACCAGAGGATGAAGGGGCAGCTTCCACCATTAATTAGTGAGTTCGCATGTCTCTTACGTCAATGTTTGGTCCGAATGGCTCACGTTGAACACCACCATGTGCATGGGCACTCTGGTTGCCTTCCCAATGAGTTAGTGGATCAGTTGTCCAAGCAGGCCCGAAGGACCCACGAGGACCCGTATGATCGGAATTTGCCCGTCTGGCCATCACGGCTCGCCTCTCATCGGCTGAGACACTGGGCCTGGCTTGCGGCTGCGCCTGATCCGCATCTTCCTGTTCTTGCGGCCCTACAAGCAGAGGCTTCTCGCCTACAATCTACCCCCTGCAGAGTCTCTCCTCCTGACTTTGGCCTAAGTCAGGTGCACCGGCCCAGGGCCGAAGTGGCTTTCTCCCTTGCGTTTGCCTCGTACAATGTGCTTACGCTTTTCACTCCGGATGCTCCCAAGGGCCGTGTCAAGCGTCATGCTCAACGTGGCATGCTAGTTGCAGGCAAGCGCGACCTTCTGAAGAAACAGTTCTTGGCCAGGAACCTCTGGGCTATTGGCTTGCAGGAAACCCGTTTTACTGCGGATGAGGTGATGCAGGACCAAGATTTTCTCATGCTGTGCACAGCTGCAGACAGTCAAGGCAGCTACGGTTGCGCGCTATGGCTTAACCTTGGTCTTCCTCTCACCCCGGGCCAGCCTTCCACCAAAGTCCGCCGAGATCAGGTTGTTGTTACCAGTTTCTCCCCGCGGCACCTTCTTGCGCAAGTCGATGCTGACCGGCTCCGCCTTACCATCTTGGTAGCACATGCCCCGCGAGGCAAGGCTTCCGACGTTGCGGAGGCGGAAGCCTTCTGGCAAGCACGCCAGACAGAGGTTGCGCGCCGCCCAGAAGGGTCAGAGTTCATCCTGCTTACGGACTCTAACTCGCATCTTGGGTCAGTACATACTGACGCTGTTGGGCCCCATGATGGCGAGACCGAAAATCCGGCTGGAGCTGTTTTTCATTCTTTCCTCTTGGCTACTCACAGCTTCCTGCCCTCCACATTTTCGTGTTACCACCAAGGTTCCTCCTGGACCTGGATTGCTCCAGGAGCCGATGCGGCCAGGCATCGACTGGATTTCGTTGCCCTGCCACAAGCCTGGAGTGGTTTTGCCGTGCAATCGGTCGTCCTGGACGATCTGGAAGCGTTACAGGCCCGAGACGACCACAGACCGGTTGTCGTCCGGACGCAATTTTGCCGCCTGGCACCCCCTGCGTCCTACACTGTTAGTCAGCGAAGAGCGTGCCGTCCTAGCAAGGAGTTGGCTCCAGCTGATAGGTCCACTTTCGTCGCCCAGCTTGGTAGCAGCACCCCTATTAGCTGGGAGACAGATGTGGACCAGCATTACCGGCAGCTTGTCCCCACCCTCATTGCTGCGGGCCAGCCGCTGTGTCAACCTGCCACCCGCCAGCCTCGGCAGCCTTACCTCCAAGAGCGCACGCTCCAGGTCGTCCAACAGCGAGCTTCCCTCCGTACCTACTTGAAAGCGGAAGAAGGTGAACTTCGCCGTAGGCGTCTACTTCTAGGTTTCGCTGCCTTTGTCCACCATTCGCGGGGTACGGTTTTCACGGATAGGACTCGAGCTGCTGCGGATCGATGGTTCCTTGACATGGATGCTAGTATTGCTCGAGCTTTGGATTGCTTTACTTGGCTCACCAGTTCCGTCAGATCCCTGGTCAAGCAAGACCGGGTGGCCTACCTTCAGGGTCTTGCCAGCCGCATTACCCTGGCCGACGTTCAGAGGCCCAAGGACCTCTATGCAGCTGTTCGCCGGGCTTTTCCGGGCGCCAGAGCTGCACGACGAGCCAACTTCCAGGCACTTCCAGCTGTCCTTCTTGCTGACGGCACTGCAGCGCTTGATCCAGCCACCAGGGCACTCCGGTGGGCAGAATACTTTGGCGAGCAAGAGGCCGGGGAAGCCATCGAATTGGCGGCCTATCCACAGCGCTTTTCTTCAGCCCAGCCTGACCCTAGCCTTGGGGGACCGCATTTCGAGATCACCGCCTTGCCGACCCTGCAGTCTGTTGAACAGCAGATTCTGGCGCTTCCAGCACGAAAGGCCGTTGGCCCGGACGGCATCGCCGCTGAGCTCCTTCATGTGTCGGTGGTACACTCAGCGGCTGCCCTCTACCCGGTCTACTTGAAGACCGCTCTTGGGCTTCGTGAGCCGGCTGCGTGGCGCGGTGGCAATTTGATTTGCCTCGCCAAGAGAGCGAGTTCCCTCATGTCGTGCTCAGCCTTCCGTTCAATTCTTCTTGAGAGTGTGCCGGGAAAGCTATGGCACCGCATCCTGCGTTCTCAGCTTACAGCCCCGTTTGCAGGGGTGTGCCTGGACCTCCAAGCAGGACAGTTACCTGGGATAGGCACAGACAGTGTTGCGCTGGCGGTTCGGAGCTACCAACAACTTACCAAGCGCCGTGGACGCCGGTGCGGCCTGGTGTTTTATGACGTCAGAGCGGCGTTCTACATGCTTTTGAGGCAGACCTTGGTTCCCACAACGGAACAGGATGCCACTCTCCTGGGTTTGCTCGACCGCCTTGGCGTGCCAAGTGCTGCTGTACCGGAGTTGGTGTCCAAGCTACAGGCTGCCTCGTACATCGCAGAGGCCGGTGTTTCTGCTCACACCACTGCCCTCATCAGCGATCTGCTCCGGGGGACATGGTTCAGAATGGACGGGGCGGCTGCTCTGATGCTTACACATCGGGGCAGCCGCCCCGGTGACCCTCTTGCCGATATCCTTTTTGCCTTCAGCTTCTCCGCTTACCTGCGGGCAGCAGAGCAAGCCTTGGCATCGAAAGGACTGAGCCCTCCTGTCCCTTGTGCCAGGGACACGCCCTTTTGGCAGGACTGGGAGCCGCCACAGCACATCCAGTTTGGTGCTTGGGCTCATAACTTTGTCAATCTTCGAGATGCCCTCACCGGTCCCTGCCTGTGTGCTGATATTCGGGCCTCGACAGGGCTCATCACTGCCCATGCTTCTGCCGTTGGGATGACCCTCACTTTTGCAGTTGATAAAACCGCGGCCCTGATCTCCTCTGATTGCGGGAGAGGGGAGGACCTTGGGCTTCGCAGTGATGACAAGGGTCAACTCGGCCTGGACATACACGATCCAGTTATGCAGGCCTGGCATTTCCTTCCCGTGGTAGATTCCTACAAGCACCTTGGGGGCATTGTTACAGCCAACGGGACCGCCGGCACCGATCTGGCATTTCGCTTTTCCAAAGCTCAAGGAGCCCTTCGCCCTTTGTACCGACGCCTCTTTTCTGCACCGGATATCCCCCAGAAGGTCCGGAAGCTCCTGCTACAGGCGCTGGTTATCTCCCGTTTTGTTTTCACTGCCGCCTCACAGATCTTTGGAGCTGAGATCTACAAACGGCAGTGGTGTCGAATGTACGTGGTGCTCTGGCGAAGGCTCCTCCGTTGGAGCTCAGCAGAAGCCACCCCGCACAGCTACGAGGTGCTCAGGTTTGCTGCCGCCACCAACCCATTGCTGGCCCTTGCACATATGCGGGCAGTCTTCCTCCGAAGAATCACCCGGCATGGACCAGCTCCGCTCATTCACCTTCTCAAAGCACACTGGGCCGTGGACCCAGTCAGGTCCTGGCTCGGGCACCTGCACGACGACCTACGTGCCGTTGCTGTGTATGTTGCTCCTGTCCAGGCTCTGTTGAGTGCTCCTTGCCCAGTTACTGCCATCCTGGAGTCCGTTGTGACAGATGAGCATTGGTGGCCACGGCAGATCAAGTTAGCATCGAGTCGTTTTGCGGACAGGCTGGAAGTGTGGGCCGGCCAGCGAGGCTGCACCATACCTTCCGGCATTGCCCCGGCTCCAGAGCCGACAGAAGAAGACAGACCATTCGCCTGCCAATGGTGTCCAGCCCGTTTCCGCCTCAGGAAGCACCTAGCGGCGCATGCGGCCAAAAGCCATGGTATTCTCTGTCCTGCCAGGCACTTTACTCCGACCAGCACTTGCCAGGCGTGTCTGCGGATGTATCACAGTGTTGAGCGGGCTTGTTACCATACCAAGCGCTCTCGTGAGTGCCTCCTCCGCCTCGCACACCTCATGCCTCCCATGACCTTGGCTCAGATCCGGCTTGCAGATGCTGAAGAGGTGCAGAGGCGAAAAAAGCTCAAGAAAGGTCAATGGCAGGCTTTTGAAGCCACCGCTCCGGCACAGCCTACTTTTGGGCCACGCCGTCCGACCAGAGCCGAGATGCTCCTTGGACTTGATGAGGAGGACGTCACGCTCGATCTTCTTGCGCGGACTTTCCGCCCCAAGCCTTCGGTACTCGCCTGGCTTAATGAGTACTTCGACGAGGCCTCTCGGGAGGGTCCTCGAACCTCGACGGCGGGGTACTGGCTTCAACCGCCTTCTGGGGCACCGTCCGCTTCTGTCTCAACCGTTTCACCCTTTTGTGAGTAGCAATTTTGGGACGCGCTTGTATAGGCTCGACAGTCCGAACAGGAACAGGAACAGGAACTTATAGGGTTTGGGGCCATTATTTAACCTACTTTTGGGGGTTTAGGTATAGACCTTTCGTATGAAGCCTTTCAACCCGTGGGGCGGGGGGCCATCAGTCGCGCACTTACAAGGGCGAGCATGTAGTGCAGATGACTCTCTCACCGAATACCTAGACCCCAAAAGTAGGTAGAATAGTAGCCCTTTTGTAGGGTTTTGGGCCATTATTAAACCTACTTTTGGGGGTTTAGGTATGGTGGACTCCAACCAACCCTGCACGTGACCGGAATGGCTAGCTGAACAAAAATCTAAAACGACGGCTCGCCATGGCTCACCCGAAGAGGTGAATTTGCACCCTGTACCTCGGACCTCAAACTTCAAACTGTCTGTGCTTTGATATGTTTGGAAGATGCTGAACCGGAAATCCGCACCCTGAAAGTCTGGAAGTCGGACAGTAAGCCAACGTGCTCTTCTTCGGCTTCGGGTTTAAGGTGTAGGGTTGCTTACTTTTTTCCTTCCCATTAAACAGTAAACGATGCTATGGATGCCGAGAACTGAGTCTCTGACCCACATTGTTGTTGCCCATGTGGACGAAATCCACGTCGCCGAACACGCCTCGGATCATGGCACAACACCACGTTCGAGCACCCGATTGGGGGTAGAGCGGAGGTCCCTAAGTAGAGCAGAGGTCCCTAAGCCCTCATCCTAAACCTTAAGCCGTAAACCCGAAACCCTAAACCTCCAAATCCTATTGAGGGCTTAGGGTTTCGGCCTTAAGCGTCCTACTTAAGCCCTTTCTAAGACCCCCCAGCACTGCACATATCTTTTTTGTAGATATGGCAGTCTATACCCAAAGCCTTTTAAAGTAAGTTAAATAATGGCCCAAAACCCTAATTATAAGGGTTATTTTTCTACAAACTTTTGGGGTCCAGGTACAGATGAATCAGACCTACCCCTGGGGTTCAAAGTTCACATTTGGGGATTTCACAGCCAGAGCCTGAAGATCAGCTTAGCGCTCTTCGGAGCGGTAAACTGCTGGGCCCAGGTACTCAAATATCAGGCTTACCCAGAGGTCCCAATAGTAGTTCCTTTTTGGGATTACCTTCTAGAATTCTAAATATGAACCCCTTAAAAGGAACTACTATGGAGCCTACCAAAAACCATTCAGAGGATAGCTTGGACTCTTAGGGTAAGGACATAGACATTGGGAGGCCGAGGGTCCGGAGGTTGAACGGATCTTGTGGTCTTTACATGCTTGCCTTCGAGGTTTAGGTTTAGGAGTCTGGGAGGTTTAGGGTGGGTTTGGGGGAGAGAGTAGTGGGTTTGCAAGGCTTAGGTAGGCTTGCTTTGAATGCCTTGTAGGACATCCTCATTGAAAAAGAAACTAACGCGGCCTGAGGTCAAGGGCTGAAAGATCTGCGGGCACGTGTCAGAGCTTCGCGGAAGAATCTGAAGGAGATATCTCTGTCTTCATGCAGCAGTTTTTCACGCGGAGAGTTGCACAAATATCGCAATCGGTAGTTTCAGTGCTTAGGCATATGAAAATGCACTTGGGCCTTAATTCAAAACCGGGTTTTGGGGTATATTCGACGATAATATTGCAAAGCGGCAAGGCCCTTAAAAGTTCATACTACTGGTACTATTGGGACCACCTGCCCAAACCCGTCAATGCTCCGAGACTCTCAATTTCGAAAGCACAGGCAACCTTTCAGCCTGTCTGTCTCGGATGCGAACCCAGACACCTTAAGAATAGCAACCGAAACCGCTATAAACTGGGAATGTAGACCCGTAGGCTTCCACTCCTCCCGAAATTCTACAGGTCTTATCCGAACCAGAAGCCCTATAAAGGCCCTATAAACCTTACCTCGACACGAGAAACACGGTAAGCCCTGTAAACCTCTAACTCTATAAGCCCTACAAGCCCTTAGGACATAAACCCTACAAGCGCGAAAAGCCCTAAACACTAAACCCCTTTTCCTCATTTATAATCGCTACCTGAACTCGATGAAGACGGTAAGCCCTGTAAACCCCTAACCCTATTGGCCCCACAAGCCCTAACCCTCAACCCCTACACCTTATAATCGCTACCTAAACCCCGGACGCCGAGATGCACATGAGCCTTCGGATCCAATGCTCCGTCACGTTCACGTCAAGATTGGTGACGAAAAGCCTGCTTGGGGGTTTAGGACTTTAGGGTTTAAGGTGTGGTTTAGGGATGTTTAGGGTTTAGGGCTTTACGGGTTTCGGGGTTTAGTGTTTAGATGGACTTAAGGCTTATAGGGGTTTAGTGAATTCGATTTAGGGGTTTAGGGGGTTGCGGGTTGGGGATGTCGATGTTACGGGCTTTAGGTTGGTAGGCGTTTAGGCTTGTCAGACAGCCGCAAAGTCTCAAAGACATCAAGCCCTCCCTGTGCTATGAGTTCTCGAGACCACACATTCAAGAATACTTCACCGGTCGGGTTCAACAGACAATCCAGTCTATTGCTCTACAGGTTTAGGGGTTAGGGTCAAGGGACTTAGTTCAGTCGAGCTGCACGCGGCCATTGGCGACGGCGTCCATCGGGAAACCTTCAGCTCAAGCCAACGTCCGTGCTCTATTCCCGTGCAGTGCGTCCTAGTGTCCTAGTTAATGCAGGATTCTTGGATTTTTTTTGGGGGGCTCTACAAAGGTTTCATTTGGGTTCTTTGAGGATTCCATCAGAGTTCTTTAAGGATGAAAGGGCATGCATGCATACTTAGACAAGCTATGCGATATACTATCGTCTTGCATTGCTCCAGGATCTTGAAGCGCCACAAGTACTAGCCTGGAGCGGAAGAATATGGCTCCTCTTCCTGTCTTTCAGCTTTAGTTCAAAACACACAAAGCACGACATCAAAGGCCCTAAGGTCTGAGTTTGAAGCCCTGTATTCTAAGCAGCCTTACCCCCAAATCCTAAACCCTGAACTCTAAGCCTGTAAGCCTCACGGCACGGCGATTGCAGAAACTAGTCTTCTGAAACACAACTCATCCCGGCATCTATTTGGGCGCATCTTATTTCATGGAGGAAGACCAACCTGATCTGGGCAGGAAGCCTTAGAACACTCCAGTCAGAAGGCCATAGTCAATCTATTCACCGAGCGGCACTCTCGCACCGTAACCAACCTTCCGGCCATCCGCATCCTATGCTGCAGGTTCGCATTTCTGGCTTGATGGCTTGGGCTCACGTTGACAGGCTTTATAAGTATTAGGCATGGGCAAGAGTGTCATTTATTTATTGTGGGTGCTTTTTGCTGCGTGTGCGCGGCGCCCATTTTTGATTTTGCTGCGGGTGCACGGCGCGTTTTTTGTTTTGCTGCGGGTGTGCGGCAAGTTTACTCAGTCACTTGCTGCCCGCCGCCTCCGAGCATCCACTGCAGAAAGACATCCAGGGTCCGGCGGTTTTTTGTTTGGGCTGCAGGTTCGCAAGCTCACTCACTCGCTGCTCGCCGCCCGGAGCACCCACAACAAACAAAAAAAAAACAGGTTCCACTAGGCACAAAGAATGGGGTATGTGTGGGGTTTGGGGCTATGGTGCGTGGGAATGCTGTTTAGGTAGGTACGTATACTGCATTAAGCACATGTATCCTGAGACATATGCGCGTGCACGAACACAAGAAGCAGCTGCAAGCTGTGCGAGTGCGCAGGCAAAGCAGACGTATTTGCGTTGTCGAAAAAAGACAGTGAGCAGATGTGATAGTCGAGACGTGCTGGACAAAAACAAACATGCGCATACACAATCAATTTCAAACTCAAGAACACCTTACATAACCCCAGGACCCTTCTGCATGATATTGAATGATAGCTGAACGAATAAGGCCTGTGGCGGACGTCGCATATCCTGTCGACCAACAACATAAGAAGCACTGCAAGTGAATAGTTGAATAGGCTCGACTTCGACACCGCATCATGAGGGCTGTCTACGTACTCCGCCGAACCCGAAACCCACCAAGCTCGAGCAATCCCCGTGAACAGTGAGGAGGCGAGCGTGCTGGAATCCTAGGATCTCCGGACACCCCAAGCCCCGTGCAAGGACAGCTCCCGTCTCAAGTCCTCAATCCCTAAATTTAAATCATAAACCCTCAACCCCTAAACCCCTAAACCATAAACCCGAGCCTTAAGCCCACCATGCCCCTGAGCACGGAACTTGTGGGCTTTTTTCGCCAAGTCTGGTGCGGCCTGATCGGAGAAGGCAGAAGAGTGAGTCGTGCAAGCGCCTAGTATAGGGGCTCCAAACGTATGTAGAATAATAGCCCTGATAGGGTTTTGGGCCATTATTCAACTTACTTCTGGGGGTTTAGATATAGGGGCCTTGAGAATTAAAGTATATGAGAGACCAGTAGGAGTGTATTGCTAGTACTTTGTATGGCCTGCTACACTCTTTTGATGGGGCTTCCAGATGTTAGAGTATACGGCTTAAGGAGATAGCATTTAGTTCATAAGCGATGTCCAAAAGGGTAGCCAGACTGTATGTGCGGTGTCTACAAGACTTTTCGAATCAAGCCCTCATGCTGACTGTGGCTCATAGGGCGAAGGGGCTAAGGGATAGGGACTTGGGTTAGTGTGTAATTGGCTTGCTACGGTTTAGGGGCAGGTAGTCATGCTCAGCTTTCCGAAAATTATATCCTCCAAATCCGGAACCTAAATCCTCAGTTCCCCGACCCTACATCCGAAATTCCGATAACACCTCCAACCCTAAATACTCATGCTTATAAACCTTAAAATCTTTCTTGTAAGGCTTGAGGCTGTTAGGGCTCTGGGTCGTCATGACCTGCAACCAGGGCACATCTTCAGAGGAGAGTCGGACGAAGCCGTAGCCCTTGCAAAGGCCGTTCTGCTTGTCGATGGGCACCTTATGTAGTTTGGGGTTTATCGTTCGAGATTGGGGTGAATCCACAAACCCCAAAATATCATGAATTGTCTTCAGGATAATACCCTCTAGCAGTTAACTAATGAGCATTCCGTACTTGACAGGTCGCAGGCTCAGTCGGGAAGTAAGACTAAACACGACCCAAAGTTCATGGCTTGAGCAAATTTCGCGGAACGTCAGAGCCCACGCCGTCCCTACCAGAAGGTGCTACCGGTGTGCCACCAGAGCTCTGACAGTTCAGTCCCCAGCGTATAATAACCGCGGTGCTGAGTTTTCAGCTTTGAGGTTCCGGAGCTATGGATGGGGACCTGAAGGGCTTGGATTCGTGTAGATGTCATGTTGAACTTTGAACCCTAAAACGTGCTTGAAAATGGGCTAGGCTTGTGCATAAGAGTGGAAACACACAAACAACGACCACTCTGTGCACGAGTACGTAATTCAACTAGAAAGACAGAGAGAGACAGAGAGAGACAGAGAAAGAGAGGCGTATATATATATATATATATATATATATATATACACATGTGTATATATATATATATATATCATTGATCTTTTGTATCATCTGAAATATATGTGTATATATACACAGACACATATTGTACCTACTGATACGAACCTTGACCATGTGTACATTTAGAGAACCCAAGTAGCATGGGTCATACAAAATGGCTTCACTGCGATGGGTCAAAAAGCTCCCTTGTCACAAAGTTCCAAGATTGCTGCCTGTAGGTTCGACGTTTCCGATGTCTTGTCAGATGAAGTGTCCATAAAGTCTCAACCGTAAACCACAACAGCGCCAAACTCAAGCTGCCCTAGCTGCAAGTATCCACGATCCCTTCTTGTCAGAATGCTTTGGGTATCGCTAACTAGTCGCTAACTCCAATACCCGAGTCGGAGACTCTTGCACCAACGACGTCCATCGAGATTGACCTTTCGGCGTTGAAGGATCATGCGTCCATGGGTAGTTACCGCTCGGAAATCAAGCGACCTACGTGCAAAACCACCGCGAAATCCCGGATGTGCAGACTTCAGTTCTGCCTACAGGCCCTGACCCATTGCAACGCAATTTCAAGTCACGTCTATTCATACATCATGAACCCTCTGGTGGGCCCAACACCCTGAGCCACAACCGCGAGCCCAGAATGGACGAGCTCCGGCCTGGCATATCGTTTACTTAGATGCTGAGCTCATAAACCCCCCAAAGTGTACACTTTCAGTCTTTCTTTCAGTTTTATAATTGGTAAAATACTTATCCAAAAAATGTAAAGTGTATCCACTCAGCCTCAGCTACTAAAAGATTTACATGTGCCAGAAGAGCATGTGCGTCCATAGGTAAACATAAACAGTTGCACGCAGCAGGTATGATTAACACTTTTCTAAAGCGCATACATGCGCGGTTGTGCCGCGCATATAGAGTTAAATTAGAAAACACAACAACCCTACAAAGCTCTGGAAGCTGCTGCCTGGAACGTCCACAACAAAACTTGAGAATTCCTTATCCTTACCTCCCCACACTGGATTCATAGTCTTGGGCCATCAACTCCCTAATTCAGCCGGAAACCGTACAGCACGAACGAACACAATTAAAACAACCTGGTAACGCCAGATCTCTAAGAACCCGAGAAACTACGAAGCGCTCGGGCTCTTGCCGCATAGCTGTATAGAGATCCGCGTCTGTCAGGTTCGGCGCCAGGTTCCTTTGCTTGTAGAATGGTTTAGTGAAGGATTAAAGCGATTGGGGATACTGCATGACTTATAAAAAGCTCATGCAGAGTATTGTACTGTCACCGAGTGAATAGTGCGGTGGCCACAACCAAGTCAAGTTTTACCGGCCATAGTCTTGAATCCCGTAAACTCGTTTTTTGAGCATCCCAAACATGTCCTGAACAGTTTTTCCGGCCCCGATGTTCCTTTGGAAGCCGAGCTTGAGAGGATTTCTCTCTGGCCATATTCCTGATAGTATACTTTGCTATGACTATTGAAATAACTTCTACAAGCTGTTACTCTTGCTCTTCTCTTGCTCGTACTACTATTTGCCACTACTATTACTACTACTGCTGCTGCTGCTACTAGTACAGTACTACTGCTACTACTACTACTACTACTGCTACTGCTACTGCGCCTACCACCACCACTACTACTACTACTACTACTGCTGCTGCTACTTCTGCTGCTGCTACTGCTACTGCGACTACCACTACCACTACTACTGCTACTACTACTACTACTGCTGCTGCTGCTGCTGCTGCTGCTGCTGCTACTGCTAATTACTGCTACTACTACTACTACTACTACTACTACTACTACTACTACTACTACTACTACTCCTACTCCTGCTGCTACTACCACCACCACTACCACCGGCTACTACTCCTGTTCCACACCACGCGCCAACAGTACCGAATTCCCGTGCATAAGGGGGATTAAACTAAACAGACTGACGCAGGGACACACACAAATTTGCTTAGCTCTGTCCTATCTTTGCCACACTCTCGCTGACTTTGTAGCATGACTCGGAAAGCCTCACCTCAAAATCCAAGCATCTCCCCTGACTTCTGCAGCTTGGAACTGTAGTGAAAAGCATTGGTAATCAAAAGTGTAAAGACTGCAGCTGCTTGAAGTGAGCTGCAGCCAATTGGCAGCCAAGTGCTTCTGTGGGTTTAAGGCTTCGGGCTTTAGGGCTATTTTGTGCTCAAGGCATATTGGGTTGAGAATTATGGTTGCTGAGTGTTGGCCTTGCTTCCGGGTGCGGATGCTCGATCTGAAGCCTCGGAGACTGGGAGACCTCTCAGACGTATCTCTGACGGATCCCCGAAAGAACCCGTGACTTCCCACTTGAAAGGCATCATGTATAAACCCGTCCCCCCTAATTTAGGGGCCTTAATGATAATTACAATAGGGTTTTGGGGGCCATTATGCTATAATCATAATAAGGAACCTCCCAAAGTAGACTTGGTAATTATTTCGGCCCCTGTATTACAAGTCATGCGGATGGCTTCGGGCGACCATCAAATCCAAAGCTAGGCGAAAGTGCCACAGTTCCCCTTGAAGCCATCAACACCGTGTAGACTCGTTACTCTAAGACTCCGAAACATCGAAGCTTATGTCGTAAACCCTAAACCTCCTCTCCGGCGAAACCCCAAACCCTAGACATCCTCTCAAACCCTAAAGTCGATAATGATTAGAAGAAGGTTCCTTTAAAGGGGTCTATAAGGGATCTATAGGGTACTATAATATCGGGGCTTTAATAATAAGTGGATAATCAGTCTACTTGTCGGGTATCACGGGGAACTACAGGTTAACCTTTGTGGTTATCTAGGGATTTTATAGGGGCTATACTACCCAACAAAGGTTAAAGGTTACCTACTCTACTAAAAGGCTAAACCCGAAACCCTTGAACCCTGAAGCCCCGGAAATCTCGAACCGCAGCTGCGATCCCAGATGCCCTACGCAAAGCTGATAGCTGGAGAGGGAAGGACGACCTCCAGGTGATAGAAGTTGTACTAAAGAACGGAATATATATACACACATATATATATATATGTATATATACTTGTGTACATATATGTGTATGTATACATATGCACCAAAAGACGCGCCTGAACAAATGAATTACGGTTATATATATATATATATATATACATATATATATATATATATATATTGTGTTGAATAATGTGTAAAGTTCTTACAGGGCTCTGTATACAGACTTTAAGCATTCAAACTGTTTCTGCGGGTTTGCAAAACGTCTTATATAATATAGGGCTATGTATAGTTATAGTTGCTCTCAAAGCTTTGATAGTTAGAGTACGGTTTCGGTGCTTTTTATTCATGGAATTCTCGTGGAGGAACGTCGTCAGATTTGCCTACGCATCCAGACCTCTCTAACCATGAAATGTTGAGGCCTGGGCTCATTTAGGGTTTAGGGTTGAGCCCATGTGCGGCCTCGGACTTATGTAGAGCTTTATATGGGTGTTGTGCTACTGCGAGTTGTGAGGCAGGGCTCCCATGCTGATTCCTGACAGATCGGGAATTTTTTCTATGGCCTGAGGGAATGACAGGTATCTCCAACAGATTCGACTCTTCGGGAGTTCGGTAAACCCAAGCTTGACCCTGAATTTAGGGTTCCCTATTTATGATTTCCTTATATAAGTCCTTAAAAAAGGTAGGTTCTTCGGGCTTAAGGAACCCTTAAGCCCTCCACCACAAGGGCTCAGCTTCAGGAAGATCTTCGAGTTTTGCGCGGAGCGGGACCGTAAGGTCGGAGTGCCGATCCCATGACAGTTCGATGAATATGCTGCCACGGTTTAGGGTTTAGTGCTGCGTGACTAAGAGCCGTTCATAAGGTCGCCCCACTGGCCCCTTGGTAGTTCATTTCTGGGCTTATACCTTATAGATTTCTTAAAATGAACCCCACAAAGGCACTACTATGGGGCCTAGGGGTAAGCCCCACCTACACCTCGAGCACCTGAGTTCCTACACCCTCAATCGCAGCAGTGAACCCTTGGTGCCTGAAGCGCGGCTGCATGGCGCAAGCTTTAGTACCGCCTGTACTTCAGCAGCTTAACGGGCTCTTGGGTGGTTGTTGGCTTACGATTCCCAAAGGGCCCAAATATCAGCATGGTATATACTTATAGGGTATTTTGGGGGTCTAAGTATATACCATAATGATACTTGGACCCTTTGGGATTTCGGGTTTAGTGTTTAGGGGGCGGGTAGATTCATTAGGGTTTCCGATTTTGGGGGCTCCCAACTGAGGAAGGTTGGATGAGAAGGCCTCGCTCCTAAATGCGCGCACCCCGATTTCTGCAACAGAAACTCCAAGGGGTCCTTGTAGGACCGAAGAATTAGGCACTTGGGCTTAGGAGCGTAGCAATTTAAAATGACCACCAGTGGGGAATACCCAGAGGCTCCATAGCTGTAGCTCCTTTTTGGGAATGCCTGATAGGATTCTAAATATGAACCCCAAAAAAGGAACTACTATGGAGCCTTTGGGTATATGATACTCCCAGAAAAAACTCCGAAAACCCTAAACCCTAAGAAGCGCGAAGGCCTGGCTTAAGGAACCGAGGCCCCCAAGTGGGCGCGCCTTGCGGTTGGGGAGTCGGCTGCCTCTCAAGGGGCTTCCGGCCGTGGGAACCGGGATTTTTACTTAGATTGGAAAGATTCAATCGCCGCTCTTTCAATGACTGCACTGTGTAAGTAAGTTCAGCAAGAAACGACCAAACGCTGCACCTACTTGGGGCAGGTATGCCGCTTACACAGCGGCTACATTGTGCAACTTGAGTGACAAAGACAAAACACTTTACGCTACAACCACATGTTGTTCGTCTAACTTTGCCTACATCCACCAGACACTCGTGGACTCCAACGGACTCCAACTAACTCAACCCTTTATCCTAAATCTAAAAGATCGTGAATAGCAAACCAGAGCCGTAAACATCGGCACAACACCGGTCTATAACTAAACCTTAACCCCTGCAACATGAAACTCCTGAAGCCATTCCAAGCTACCGCCCTAAGCCTACATAAGAGTCAAACTTCTCTAAACCATGTCGTAGCTAATCCAGAAACCCTATGCCAGAAACCCTTCGAATGCAACATCCTGAGATCCTTGCTACAAGCCAAACCTAAACCATCCCGGACCATCCCACAGCACCTTGTAACCCAAGCTTGCGAACGACAAAACCTGAACGGGGGGACCGAGGTGCCGTTGAGCCGTTCCATGGCTTCATCTGCGGTCTCCTGTGAGTCGAAATCGAGGATAGCGTAGCCATCTGAGTTGGGAGCAGAATTCAGTCTGTTTTTCAAGCTTTAGTGGTTGGGTTTAGAGGTTTTATATACATATATACATATACATATATATATATATATAAGGTTTAGGGTTTAGAGCTTCGAGTTTGGCGTTTAGGGCCGTGGGGGGCTTTCCTGCTGAGGGTGCAAGATTCGTTTCATGCATCAAACTCGTGGTGAACCCCAAGAGCACAAGCTCCCAGGCTTCGAGAGTGGGAGCTTTGAAACCCAACGACTGCCCCACACAAAACCCCTGAAAGCCCTAAGAGACCCCAAGGAAGCCTGCCCCTAAACCCCGAAACCCCAAACCGTACACCCCGAAACTCCAAACCTTGAACCCTAACCCCCACACCCCGCAGCTCAAATCCTCACACCCTTCGGTCGGCGGGGACCCACTCTTTAAAAAGCACCGGAAAGCCTGAAGAACCTCGCGCCTGACCCCCGAAAACGGCGAGCCTTAGGAGTTCCTATCCTCAAGCCCAAACCTGGACCCCAAAGCCTTCACAGAACGCAACCCTCGAGGCCCTCAGAAGCCCGAAGGAGCCCCAAACTCTAAACCCTATAAGCCCCAACCAAATCCTGAAGCCATGAATCCCTAAACCCTAAACCCTAAACCCTAATCCCTAAACCCTAAACCCTAAACCCTAAACCCTAATCCCTAAACCCTAAACCCTAAACCCTAATCCCTAAACCCTAAACCCTAAACCCTGAAATCTCAAGAAATCCTCAGATCTAGAAGCCCTCGACCCTGAAGCCGAAGAACGCCAAAAAGCCTCAACCCTAGACTGGAGCCCCAAAGCCCTGAAGCCCTAAACCCGAGCCTATACCTGGACCCCAAAAGTATGTAGAGTAATAATAGCCTTTTGTAGGTTTGGGGCCATTATTTTACCTACTTTGGGGGGGGGGGGGGGGTCTAGGTAAACACTAGACCTTATAGGAAACTCCAGAAAGTTGGAATATGGTTTCAGGGTAGGATACCTTATAGTTTACCATAAAGGGGTTGAGGATAATCATATTCCAACTTTCTGGCTTTTACTTTAGAGGTCTGGAGCCCTAAACCCTAAACCCTAAATCCTAAACCCTAAACCCTAAACCTTAAACCCTAAACCCTAAACCCTAAACCCCAAAACCCTAAACCCTAAACCCAAAACCCTAAACCCTAAACCGTGGAGCCCTAAACCCTAAACCCTAAACCCTGGAGCCCTAACGATTTTCAAAGGAGTCCGAGGATCGATTCTCGCCCCCGCCCTTCCGGGGCATTTGAATCGAGCGGAGCTCGAGGCCAAAGAGGGAGCGAAGCTCCGCCTTTCAGGAGTAAAACTACCTTAACCTACCAAACCCTACTTTTTTGTAGGTTCTTATTATAAACCCTAATGTGGAATTTATAGGTTTTGGTAGGTTAAGGTATATGTTTACTATGACCGTATGACTATGTGACTATGTTAAGGAACCTGTGCTATATTTACGATGGTGACACCGGCGATATTATGTGCAGCCGCAGTGGTCATCGCAAGAAGAGTGGGAACACCAACTGCCGTAAACCCTGAGCCCTAAGCCAAGGAGTTGTCTCTGAGAGCGTCTTCTCTAAAGTGCATCCAACAAGTCGGAGTGATCATCCGGAGCCCCAACCCTCAACCTGACAACTTGTAACATCAACCCTAAACCGCGCCCGAATCCCACAACTCTCAAGCTTAAATGCCAGGCCTAGGCCACAGCTCAGACTCCACACTTTTGATTGCCCATGCCGAATTCCCGACCAACAAAGAACCCTACCGCCAGCAGAAGCAAAGAAACAGCAAGTCTGAATATAAACCAACCCACGGAAGCCTTCACATGGGTGGCTGTCAAAATTAGGGTCCCTATTCGTGTACCCTAAATAATAGATGCCGTATTATAATAAAGACTCAAAAAGGGACCATCGTTTTGACAACCATCCACATGATACAGACCCCCTGCCATACCTTTCGAAAACCGCTTCAAATGACGCAGAGCTCAGGATGAAGAAAAGAAGCCCTAAACCCAAACTCCCCGCTACAACCGAAAATTTGTCAGCGTGATAGTAATCAAGCAATAAAATCCAAAACCAACAAAAAAACATAATCTTCTTCTTTATAGAGGATACCAATCGGCTTGTGATCGAGTTTGTAAAGCGCGAACAACGGATCGGGGCACCTAGCAAGCAAGCTACAAAGCACCCTCGCGCACAAGTTACACGATACTGGCTCGGCTTGCTCAACTACTTAGCATTTAAGATAGGGGCCTTCATGACAAGAATAGGGTTTGGCGGTATGTTGTGCCATAGTATTACCAAGAATCCAAACCCCTCTTGGCTTAAGCTAAAGCTTTCGCGGGCTTCCGTGCCTCATCGACGTTTCCGGGCAGATCTGATGCCTTCAAGGATGCCATGCTTTTCCTGACGGTAGCGGATGTCGTCATCTCTCGGGTTTAGGCTCAGTGGCTCCATAGTCATTCCTGTTTGGGGTTCATAATTTATCCTTAGGCTCCAAGGACTCATAGTTTAAGGCTTTTGGGCCCAAAGACCATGCTATATAAGGCTTTTGGGCTATTTTGAGCCTTAGGGTTAGAAAGGGGATACTATGGAGCCTATAGGTATAGGCTTTCTGTACAGGGGCGTGAACGCTTTGAGTTGTGTTCAAGTGTGATCCTAAAGGGCGCAAAATATGGTTACTACCGGGTCTATTGTAAGGTTTACCTGGGGTTTCGGGTTTAAGGTTTACTGTTCAAGGGCTTTCAGCTTAGGCTCACAGATTCGCACAACCAAAGTCAAGTAGCCATACTTTAAACCGCGAGCTCGACCCCCCCAAACCCCTGAAACCCCTGAATCTTAATCCCACGGCCCCATAACCCTCTAAAACCCGTAATTCAAGATGCAAAGCCTTTCCACAAGCTGTTGGACCATCAGAAAACATCAAGACTGAAGAAGCCCTAAATCCTGAAGCCCTTGTAGCTTACGGCCACGCTATTTTCTTGGAGGTCCTTGAGACCTGTCTTTTAAAAGCTCTACATAAAGATCCTTTACAACAAAACCAAATTCAGAAAGCTGCCAAGTACATGGCCCTGATTCGATAAAGACCCCATAACCCTGAAACCCCTGATGTAGGGCCTGAAGAATAACAAGGTTCTGCGACATTCTATGCAATGGAAAACCACAACTCTAGGGCCCTTGGGAATAGTGACAACACTCACCGTCCAAGCTTATGTATTCAGTTTTGCGGCTTCCAGGCGCCGGTGTGAACTTGCGAGTTGGACACTCTGTGCCTTCTAATATATATGGGAGCTCAATAATCAGAATATGTCTTGAGGAATGCTTAGTAAAGTTATAAGGAGACTATAAGGGGGCAGTATGGCCCGAAGCCATGACCCCGTGATTCTTCGGAAACAGTCAGTCAGATTGTAGCTGGACTCGAAAATGTCAAAGATTTACCAACAAGCGATATCATGGGCACTACATGTAGGACAATTCCCGCAGGTCCTGAGCCCAACAAAATGTTGGACCATGCCCCGACGCCACACAAGATGGTAGGTCATGGCCCCACAATATCGGGGTGTGGCCCCGAAGACAGTGGGCGGCCCTAAACCCTACACAGTGTCCCGGGTGCAGAGACTCGGGTCTTGATGCCAGGGTCCCAATTTCAACCCTCTTTAAGGACCGGCGCACAAGCGGATCCAACGTCTAGGAACTCTAGGATTTCATGTGCCGCACGCTGGTAGACCCCCACCTTAGCATACTTGAACCCTCACCGCAGTCAAAGGCACCACGATCTTACGGTTAGCAGGTTGTAGACGCACCCTTTATCCGCAGCTTGCACCCAGGCCTCTGAGTCTCGGCCACGGTTGGCGCCAAATAGCTGAAGTCTACTCTCTAGCTGAAGGAAGCTTGTATGTTCAAGGCTCAAGGTGTGCATTTCTGAGAATTATAGAGATGCTTGCCTAAGATCCCGTGTATCGTAACCCGCATCTGATGCTGCGATCATGTGTGCACCTTCCGATAGCCTCAGCCGAAAAGTTGCAGTGAGCCATCCGACTGCCAAGCATCGCTGCATGAGTTCCTGAAACATTTAGTTTCTAGACGTAAACCAAGTGTTTGAGATTAAGGCCCTGCCCTAAGGCTTTGCCCAAGGTGCAAAACCCAGTCAAAACACCTTCAACCCTCGACTCATGTTAAACCCGACAACCTAAACCCGATGTATCATACCTAAGCCTATCTGTAAACCCCAAACCCTAATCATAGGCCCTAAACCCCACTTCTAAACCATAAACCCTGTTCATAACTCCTAAACCCTGATCATAAACTCAAACCCTATTTGCAACACGCTGAACCCTATCAGTTTACGAACTCTAAACCCTCTTTATATACCCCAAACATCTCTACACCCCGTTAACCCTGCTTTGTCAAGCGTCCAAGCTTACTAGTTCATGGCTGGGGTAGGAGTCAAAAATTTAAAAATGTGCTTTATTCTCCCTTATCGGGTTTAAGTATCCATAAAATGTAAGATGTTCCCCAACTATGACACAGAAAACCCGACACCCTTCGGCTCGGACCTCCTTGGCTTCCGTCGTCGACCGCTGGGCGGCTCCATGGCAGCCCCAGCGGTCTTCAGAGCCTCGAGAATAAGATGATTGCGGGTCTGGGCCAATCGAGGGCCTCAGGGTCTTCGCGTCTTAGGGTCTTAAGGTTTAGGGTCTAGGGCCTTAGTGTCTTAGGGTGTTGGGGGTTTTAAGCTTTTCCCGTTAATGGTGTCCGGGTTGTGTTTTCTGGGCTGAGAGGCTGAGAGACTTTGGGTTTTGGGGTTTCACAAAGCGTGAAAGTCCGCGCATGACAAGATAAGAACATCCACCACATACAGAACACCTTCCAAAGCTGTAAAGACCAAATGCTACATGCCAGGCCAGGTTACCACCCAGACCTTCCAAAATCCCTTAATTAAGCAATATACCTTAATGCATATTAGGGATCCTATTATAATTTAAGGTATATTCCTTCATTAAGGGATTTTGGAAGGTCTGGGCACTGCGAGGCTCCCAGTCTAGTGCACATAAGCCTTGGTACGGTAACACTGCAGCCGTCGTTCATCCTGAGCCCTCAGACCTTGATGCCAAACCGCGGGCCCCGCGGCCTCCTCGCCTGAAATGATAACCCTCAACCCGCAAGTCCCAAACCCTGAACCCCTGAACCCTGTATGGGAGTTTCCGAAAGTTAGGGGGACCTTATTTTGGGGTCCTTCTATAAGGATCCTACTATTTAGGGTACTATCTTGGGTCCCCTTTTCGGAAACTCCCATTATAAACACCCCAAACCCTCAAACCCAAAGCGATTGAAACCCAAACCCAAACCTCTGAATCCGGCAAACCGTCATGAGACCCCATGCCTTCCGCAACCCTGCACCTGACGAAACCTAACACCTTATGCAATCCCTGTTTTCCCTCAACTCCACGCTGTCAGAGCTCCAATTTCGGGGCCCGAACACTCAAAGGGTTTCCGGGGTTGTCCTTACCTGGACCCCAAAAGTATGTAGAATAATAGCCCTTATAGGGTTTTGGGCCATTATTTAACCTACTTTTGGGGTTTAGGTACAGTTATGACCATGATTAAGCAACCCCACGGGGTAGCATCAGAATTGACTGGCCCAAATCCTAAATGCAGGCATCGACATTGAAAACTTAAGCTCTGAACCCCAAAACCTCAACCCCAAACCCCAAACCCCTAAATCCTGAAACCTCTTTGAGCGGCACCTCCGCCACTTGGTTAGCAGCCTGCAGCTCGGTACAGGCGTAGTCCTTCTGGGCCTGGTTTTGGGCTTTAGGGCTTAGGGTTTAGGGCTTAGGGTTTATGGTTTAAGGGGTTTAGGGCTTTAGGGTTTTATAGGGTTTAGGGCTTAGGGCGTAGGGGGGCACAGGGCTTGGGGCTGTAGGGTTTTAAGGCTTAGGGCTTTTAAGGTTTTAGGGTTTAGGGATTCAGGGCGTTAGGGCTTTACGGCTTTAGGGTTTCAGGGCTTTAGGTTTTTAGGGTTTTAGGGTTTAGGGCTTTTAAGGTTTTAGGGTTTAAGGCTTTAGGGTTTAGGGCTTTAGGGTTAGGGCTTTAGGGTTCTGGGCTTAGGGCTTGAGGGTTCCGGGCTTTAGGGTTTAGGGTGTATAGGTTTTAGGGTTTAGGGTTTAGGGTTTAGGATTTAGGGTTTAGGGTTGAGGGCTTTAGGGTTTTAGGGTTTAGGGCTTCGGGTTGTAGATCATTTTGAGGATTGCATTTTGGCATCTTTAAGGTGCTCAAGTGCCTTCTGTAGAGGTATTATTATTATTATTATTATTATTATTATTATTATTATTATTATTTTGATGATCATGATTATTATTATTCGTATTATTATTACAAGTATTATTGTATTATCATCACTACTATCCTTAATATGTAAGGTCTAGAGTTATGTAATATTATTACGTAGTATGAATATTTGCTGTTTTGTATGCAAGGTCTAGGGTGTTTGGATTTTGGGCTTCTCAGGGTTTGGAGCGTGGGGCCGCACTGGGCGGGTACTCTTTGGACTTGGGATCGAGTGTAGGAATTTTTGGGGAAGCAATGTAGGGGCCTTAATCGGGTTCCTTGAGCAACCCTTACTATGATGAATAAGGGATACTGTAAGGGTAATTACCATTATAGGGGCCTTAATAGTTACAAAAGGGTTTGGGGGCCCATTATACTATAGTGATAGCACGGAACCTAGGAGATGATATTGGTCATTATCTAAGCTTCTATAGCATCTTGCCTCGGGATTTACCCTTTACGGATATTTAACATCTCGGGAACCAGGGTTGAGGGATGGGAGGAGTTGGTTGTCTGATCTCGCGATTTGGGAGGTTTGGATTCAAGGTTCAGAAGGCTGCGGGATTTAGGATTTAATGTGGGATGGTTTTAACAACACCTAGACTCTGCACCTAGACATATAAGCAAAACTCGTGCCAGAACATATCATGACAGTACACCATGTAACATAAAACGTAACATGGCCAACGATTAGCCAGCAACACTACTTCAAACATTTAGTAGGTGAGCTGGGGTATGTCTTACTGCAACTGTATACGTGGACTATAAAGGGTTAGCTTATTTTCAGAAAAGTGCTAGCGCCGAAACTCTTAACCCAAAAGCCTCATGAATAAACCCAAAATGCCACGGCTCGCCTGCAAATCTGCGCGCTCCTCCGCGCCCTCGCGGACCTGCTGGTGTAGCCTCCGGGCTTCATAGGGCTGTACTTGCATAAACTGGTCTATCAAGGGGTTGAGGGAATTCTACACAAGGGCAAGTTTAGGGTCATTTAGAGAATTTCTTGCACCGCAGATATACGACATGCTAGTACGATAACGCGGAGGAGGCATCGAAAGGCCTGGGAACAAGCTTTCGAAGGCCAAAGCATCTCAGTGGTTCCCTAAACTCTAAACCCTAAACCCCAGAACCCCAGACCTTAAACCCCTAAACCACTAAACCCCGCCTAAACCCCTAAGACCCTAAAACCCTAAGACCCTAAAACCCTGAAATCGTAAGACTCTAAAACCCTGAAAACCCTAAAAGCCCTAAACCCCAGCGAAGTTCACGACCTCGTCAGCTCTTCCTCCCTCTTTTGGAGCTCGGCTCGGAGCTCCTCCTCGGCCTCCAAAAACGGAGCACGCTGATCTTGGGGCCTTAATCATTAGAATAGGGTTTTTGGTAGTTTTCGTAGTGTTTTCCGAAAACCCCAACAGTAGGTAAAATAATGGCCCAAAACCCTATAAAGGGCTGTTATTCTACATACTTTTGCGGTCCAGGCTGGGGGGGCTTTTAAGTTTAGGGTTCCTTCAAGGAGGGCTACAAAACGGATTGAGTATCGGGGCCTGAATCATTGGAACAGGGTCTCTTTAAAGAGTATTAGAAGGGTTCCTTTGAGGGTGCTATAAGGGATCTGCAGTGGGTCCTTAGTCATTAGAAAAGGGTTTTAGGGGGGGATATTGCACTATCAATATGATAAGGAACCCTAAGGAATAGTAGTGGTAATTATTGAGGCTTATATCTGAGCTTGGGGTGTTTGGTAACTGAGGATCCTTAGGCTCTGTAAGGCCTTTGAGGATTTGGGGGGGTCTTCGGGTTTAACTTTGGGGCTTAAGGTCGTAGCGGTAAAGAGCCGAGGTTTAGGTTTAAGGGTGTAGGGCCTGCAGGATGTACAGGCGGAGCTTACCTTGTCGGGTTTGGGAGGTTCGGGGGCTCTTCTGGCCCCGGTAGAACCTGCAAACCTGATTGCGGGTAGGACTATCCATGTGTATTCCTTCTGTTGTTCTTTTGATTTGGTGGGTTAACAGCAGGACGTTCCTTCATCAAGGCTCCTACATGGAGAGTTGCCAGGTTCGGTCGCTCCGGCTCAAGAAACCCTAAACCCTGCACTGGGGTTTAGGAACTATAAGCTCGGCAATGCTTTCGAGGTATAGGTAAGATCTGTAAGATCAGATTCGTTTCAACACATACGGCCTAGGCTTTACCGGAATCTATGTATTGCTTCAGTCTTGAAAGCTTGAGACTTTACTATACTGAACTTAGAGCCTGGGCAAAAACTATAATTTTAGCTGTTTCTTAGGGATTATAATAACCAAAAATTAAAAAACATTTCTAAGTACCCTAAGTTTAGAGTTGTGACAATGGAGGTCTAGGGAGGCACACAAGGAATCGAAAGCCCCGAATGAGAGCCCAGCCTCGTCCATCCCTGAATAAACCCCAAACCTTCCTGGTCAGAAGAAACGCGGACCTGATCCAGTGCAACATTGAATTTCTCATGAACCGAATCTGAAAAAAAACAGAACACAAGCAAAAGGTTCCCTAGCTACAGGGAACCACATGCAAGCCACAAATAGTAACCTCAAAGCCTGTGCAGCAGTATTTCCGAACCCCTAAATCTTAAAAAAGCCCTCCATGTGAGCTGGACCGTTGTACACGGCACCGCACCTCACGCCAGTGTCGCTGCGACTCCGTGAAGCTTGAAATCTCGTCGTGGAGGGATTTTGACCTCAGGCTCAGTCCATTATTTTCAGAAACATCCATACCGATATTATGGAAAGATACCCTATGTATGACGTTGAAATCCTCAAGCCACGGTAGAAACAATGGGCCCAGGATAATCCTCATAGTTTAGTAGGGCTATTTGCCTGGGGATGCTTGTGCCTGTGCCTTCCGGTACGGGGTTTCGGGGTGTAGCCGTCCTTCGGCTGTCCGAAGGTTCCATGCTGGTTGCAGCATGCTCCCCTGATGCCTGTGAAGCCTTATTCCTTTGTCCTGAAGCTCGAAGGGCAGTGTGGCCCCTGTCGACACCGCGAAACTTCAAGCTATTTGAAGCTGGTTAAGATGCGTGAGCAGGCCCTCCTCAGGTGTCCTTGACTTGGGAGACAGGAGTGCATAAGGACACTTTCCGGCAACAAGTCGGGGCTGGACCTCAATTGGCCCCACCCTCAGCCTATCATTGAAGTTGCAGCCCCTGGCAGGGGCTACCTTGGGCGGCGATAGAGGTCGCAGGGTGGGGCACAAGGGATAGTCTGGTGATTCAGGGTGCCATACTCGGGTAGAAGCAGAGTCTCGTGCCTGTGGAGAGACACGAGAAAATTCGATACAACCCTTGCCATCTTTGACTTTCCTGCAACAAAAACAACAACGTCTCGCCTTGCTGCGCTGGCAGGTCTGCTAATTTGTGCCATTTCAGCTGTCCATTTAAATGGCTGCTGGCTGTAGCTGTAGCTGTAGTGTCGCTTGACACTACAGCTAAGGTAGTATCTAAGGATGACTGCCAATCTTGGATGTCGACGCAACATGGAACTTAGTAATTGTGTTTGTCTTGCATGCTTTTTGCTTGTCATTTCCATCTTCGTCGATACGCAAGCCGATGTCTCAGTTTGAGTCGCAGTCCGAAGCGACGCTGCCGGAGACGCCTAAATGGTGCTTCTTATTAGGATTTCTTTATATAGTTCCTTAAGACTCTAGGTTTCTCGGGGTCCAGGTAACTCCTATAGATCCAATGCTATGCCTGCAGCCCCGAACTCAACAAACCGACTCCCGAAATAGAATAAGCAGCAATCAGTACTGCTGGTCATGCCAGACCCTAAACCCGAAAACAGCAGAAACATAAAAACAAGAATTCAGTATTCATAAGGAACACTGCACTCATTTAAGAATACACATCGTGTTCATTTTAGGTTAACCATACTATTGAACTAGAAGTCATAACAATCTGTGAATCCCGAAACCAAACATTCTCGGTCCCCGGCTCGGCTGCCAGCGCTGAACACCTGCCGTCGAGCCTCCCAGATTTTCCAAAGAAAAATTGGAATCCCACAGGGGTTCTCCGTCTTCGGGTTTAGGATTTCGCGAATGCTGTTTAAGGTTTAGGGTGTAAAGGTTGAGGTTCAGGTTGTAAGATACAAGATTTTGCGCTTTTCTTATGCGTTTTAGGACTTAGGTGTGTTTTAGCCGGGGTTGGACAGAAAGCCGGCACATTGATTTATGCTAGCTATCTGTATTTGTGTTAGCTCCCTGTCATCGATGGTATTCATAGCCAAACGCCACCTTGCAAGGTTGTTGAGGGAGTTTCCTTTTGGTTTCTTTTACGGGCATGAGGTCACGTTCCCACACTCTGTGTCGGCCCTGAGCCCTAGTCCCCATACTTTGGCAGCATACCCGTTTGCGCTGCTGCTACATGGTACTTTTCCATATCTTGCAGCTCCAAGAACTGCTTCACCTGCCCACAGCTTCTTTAGTGGACACCCATGAAGTGAACCAGGTGTCCAACTTGAGTTGACATCATGGTGATCGTTCTAAGTGCTACGTTGATGAACGTGCAGGCGTGATGACAACGACATACAGTGTTAGTCTTATCAGACGCGAGCCAAGCTGGCTGTGCTTGTGGGTCCTCTTGGTTTAACCAAAGAAAGGAACGCATGCCTTGTCCTTCTTCGCCTAAGAGTAAGTGGCACATTGAGATTGATTTACTAGGACTAGGAGTCGTTCCCGTTCAGCCTGACGTTGTGTCTGCCGTCGCTGTTGCTCCCGCTCGACTTGCCGTAGTTATGGAAGTCATCATGATGAATGCGAACATGGTCCTTGATGCCATGTGCGTTTATGATGGTGGCGAAAATAAAGGATGATGCTGCTGCTAATAATGATGGTTGGTGATGATGACATTGATGATGATGATACTGATCTGATAATGATGATGACAATGATGATGACGATGATGAAGAAGAATATGATGATGAAGATGATGATGAGTGATGAAGGTGCTGGTGAGCATGGTTCTCCATCAGTGAGCCAAGCTTACCCGTCGCCTCGACAGGGCGCTTCTCTGCCAAAGACATGGATCCTGAAGCATGAAATCACTCGTTTTAGAGTTTAGTATCCACCCTAAAGCCTGAACACTTGACACACACACACGCATACACACACTCTCTCTCTATAGATATAGTTACTTATTTATTTATATATGTGTAGATATATATATATATATATACCCACTCAAATATGTATATATGTTACACACCCGAAGCCCTTGAGTTACGCAAGATAATCCTGCCTGGAGGAACGCGAGGCTTCCACTGAGGCCGCCTCCTGCCGAAAGTTCGGCAACGTTTGGGGGGATAGGGTTTGGGGTTTTAGGGCTTTTAAGATTTAGGTTTCAGCTGGGCTTTTGAATTAAGTAAGCAAGTTGTAAAGTAGGTAGTAGGACGAGGGTTTAGGTTCTAAGTGAGGATGAGGTTTGGGGTCGCGAATGACGGCGCCGAGCTTAGGGTCGCAGGAGGGGTGAGGGTTTGGGAACCGGGGTTGGGGGCCGAGCGACTGCATTGCATCTTCGTCGGGGTTTCGGGTTTAATTCACGGCCCGGCTCGGCACCGAACTCTGGGATGACCTGGGCGAATTTACGCCGCCCATGGAGCGTAACGCCAGGTGGAACTCTAAGGGGAGCCGTGCGGGAGGGGTCTGCATCCGCAGTCGAGGCGCGGCCTCGTATCTTTGGTCATGTACCCCAGGCCCTAAGCCAAAAGCACCAGTCACCATGCTATCCCAATCTCTAAACAAACCTTGACCAAGAGAACTTGAGGAAACGTTCCTTGAATCATAGCAAGGATCTTTGCGAGGAGCCCCATGGTTAAAAGAAAACGGCTCATGAAGCATTCGTGTTTCCGAACATCGATCCCTAAACCCGACACTTCTATGGCCCAGGAAGTATAAAGGTTGTCAGAGCGGAGCCTCCAGTTCCGTCACTTCTTCCCTGAGCGCAGCAATCTGCGCGAGGGCCTGCCGATGGGATCACGGCGATCGCAGTTTAGGGCTTTGTGTCCATGGGTTGACGTTTCTCGGTTTCGTGTTTGAGAGTTTAAGGTTTAGGGCCGCGTGGTTTCGGGGTTTAAGGGGCTTCGGGCTAGGGGTGGAGGGGCTTAGGCGGTATAGGGGTTTGGGTGTTCCGGCCGTGACTAGGGAGTTTCGATGTTGGGGACAAGGCAGGCAATGCTGCTCTCGTGGTGTTCCGTGTCTCGTAGATGGTTGGGAATATGGAGCATAAGGCGATAATAGGGTTAACATAAGAGAAACCTAAACCTTAACCTGGGCTACTGTAAGGGTCATTTCGAGCAGAAAGAACACGATTTTCGGGGCTAGGGTCCAGTGAAGCGAATGAGTATGGGCCCTGGCGTTGAAGCACCAACCCATCTGAGGAACAAACCCCAGAACTGCGCCGAAACTCCTCCGATGATACCGACAGTCCTGCAACCCATTGAGCGAAAACGTTCAGGGCAAACTGACCTTCAAGCATAAAAAGTGTTCCGACATAGAAAGCCAAGGGTCCAGGACTTGAGGATCATGCACGGCCTGTAGCTTTGTGTTACATTCCGAGAACTTGGCTTAAGAACCCAAACAGCCTGCACTGCGGCAAACCTTGAAGGAGCAGCCAAACATTCATACCTGGACCCAAACGTACGTAGAATCATAGCCCATATAGGGTTTTGGGCCATGATTTAACTTACTTTTGGGGGTTTAGGTGGTGCCACGGCCAGAAGCATCCTCACGTGACAATAGCTTGGCAGAGTTTCTGCGTACGTACTCTTGTCTGGCAGGTACCACATGTGAACCTATGAAAAGCGGCGAGCCCGTTGGATGAGCGACCATATAATGAGGCCTGGTCTGGAGACGGAAAGTTAAGGACAAAGTCAAAGACGAAAGCCGCAAAGCTCGAATATAGGAGCATTAATACTTCGAATAGGGTTTGCCCAAAAGAGCGTAGGTAACTAGTCATGCCCCTGTATTAAAGCGCTCCAAACGGGTCCAAGTATCATTATGGTATATACTTAGACCCCCGGAATACCTTATAAGTATATACCATAGTGATACTTGGATCCTTTGGGGCTATTCCCCGAATGGCCTTTTGCAGAGAGTCTTCCGCACCAGAGCGACCCGAGCGCTCCTCTTCAAGCTCCTCGGCAACGTGCACTTGTTTTGGGTTTTGGATCCAATGCAAGGTTAGGTTTAGGAATAATGAGGTACAATAATAATGACAACAAGAATAGAAATATCACTCATATAAAGCAAGAAAAGTTGAGAATAACAACAATAATAATAAAATTATTAATAATCGTAATCGTAGTAATAACAATAACACTTAGATTTGGGCGCAGGGTTAAAGCTTGGAGCTTGGGCTTTCGGGCAAGCGGGGTTCCCATCGTCCAGAGCTTAGGGTTGGCAGGCTCAAAAAACGAAGGCACCATCAGACTTCTCTGACAGAGAACGCAGGGTTTAGGGCTTGGAGTTTAAATGGGCTTTACGGGTCTACCTGGACCCCAAAAACATGTAGAATAATAGCCCTTATAGGGTTGTGGGCCAGTATTTGACCTACTTTTGGGGGTTTAGGTATAGGGGTTCATAGCGGGTTACACGGGCTTCTGGGTGGACCACCGAGAATCATGGATTCCATCCCCGGCCTTGACGCAGAGGCTGCGGTCCTCGCTCTTCGAGGACTCGGCACCCTCGAGCCTGACGGAACGGGGGAAAGAGGACTATAATGAAGACGAAAAAACAATTAAGCGCATAAACTGTAAGCTATAGTATGATGTAGACTAGTTTGTACGATATGTTATGATATGACATGACCTCATGAGATACGGTATGGCCAGATGTGTCATGAATGACATGATGTGATACGACATGATATGGTGTGTTATGACAAAACATGCTATGAAATGACATGATAAGATATGGTGTGATCTGACAATATATCTATCTATCTACATATATATATATATATATATATATATATATATATATATTATATATACACATATATACATATAGCCATATTGGGGGGGAGGGCTTAAGCATAATTGGCGAGACAACGGTTTGAGGGTATATAGGAGGAAAACGCAGTATGTATGTAACAAGAATGATATTCATTCGATATTCAGTCGCTACATTAGCCTTAATCACTCGTCTTCAATGGGGTTGGGCTTCGGGCTTCGTGTAGTGGTCTTCAGGCTCTGGTATTTCAAGCTGTTGGGCTTCGGGCTTTGGGTTTAGAGTTCGGGGCTTCAGACTTTAGATGTTCTTGTATTTTGGGCTTTAGGTTTCGAGACCCCTTGCGTGCCATGAGGAACCGGAAGTAAACGCTCTTGGGAAGCCGGGAAGATATGGTGCACGAGGTACCTACCACGAAGCGCTTAAACCCTGAAATCCTTGACGTGCGTGCGACAGCCGCCGAATGCCAAATATTGAAACCTGGACCCCCCGGACAGGCATGCCAACAGCACGGTCAAGAACACAGATGGGTAGTTGTCATGGCCCCTTTTTGGGTACCCTACATATTAGGTGCCGTATTATAATCAGGACCAAAAAAGGGACCATAATTTTGACAACCACCCAAATTTGTGCTGGCAAGGCGCTGCTAAAGCAGCTCCGATGGCTTTGTGCATTCAGATCTTGCATTCGAGGGTGTAGGGTTTATCGGCCTATACAGGATGTGCCAGAAAATTTGCGTAGATAGTGTCCTCATTATAATGTCAGAACCTTGAGGTACATGAACTTACAGAAACAGCAGCACTAGTACTCCACATAATCCATGTTCCAACTACTCGAAGCCTACTGCGGAGGTTTAGGGTACGGCGTCTGCTAGTTTCCTGGGTTGTGAGACTTCCTAAATGCCCAAATGAACTCCCCAAGCAGACCCAAACCCCACATCATGCAGCCCTAAACCCCAAAACCCTAAAGCCTTAAAGCCCCAGAAGAAGAGGCGTCAATGACGCAGCAGTGCAACATGCTGGCGCCTTCGCAGCTGAGCTTCTTGCCTCAGCTACATACCCTAAGGGTCCATGTACTCATATGGTATATACATTGGCCTTAAAGTCCTCCCTATGTAGGTACCTTGGGCCCAAAAGTACATACTATTTGGGCACATGGACCCTTAGGGATAGGTGGGTAGCTGTAGCATGGGGGGCCTGGATAGTCGGAATAGTTTTCTTGCAATTGGGGCTTGCAAGGTTTGATAGGAGGTTGATACTAAAACCTTAATCACTAGACAAGGGCTTTGGGGTAGAGTACTGGGGTAGACTAGACTGAAATCGTAGTAGGGACTATAGTACTTGAAGGTGACATTATTGCCAAGTGCTCCGACACCCATAGTGATCTGGTCATGTACTACAACATTTTTCGACAGGATTCGTAATCTGGCCATAGCAGCCTCATTAAGATTCTGAACAGTGAACAGTGAAATCTCTAATCATGGTAAAACTTGCTGAGCCCCATGATCCTCCAACCCCAAGATGGTAGTTTCGAACCCCCTCATAACTGCTCAAACTGCTTAACAGAACTCTGTGAAGCAACCGTTTTTAAGACTCTGCTTACACTGCGGTCTAGTGGGCAAAGGGTTTGAGGGACTTCGGATCTAACGTGTGGGTTTAGGACTAATTACCAGCCCTAACCCGTGAAAGCCGTTATGCAAAATTCACAAGCCCCCCATCCGCTCTCAAAGTTAAGCTGGAGACTCTTGCAAAGTGTTCTGCAGCTGCTTCGCGCGGACCTCCACCTGTCACAAGCATTCTTGCGGGGCTCCTTTCGGGCCGTTTTGCGTTTTAGGGTTTAGGACATGGGGTTCAGGCTTTTAGATTCTCTTGGCAAACGTGCACGTGGATAAGATTGTGGGACTTAAGGCAAGTATTTCAGTACCAATGTCGTTGCAATTTCATTGCTATGGGTATGGAGCTCCTCGAGCACAGGGCTCTTGGCGGGACTTAAGGCTTGAGGTTGTGTTACTTCCTTAGTCTCTTGGCCCTTGCTTTTGTTAGATTCGGCTTTGCCTCTGTTCTTCGGACTCACGGTTACGGCTCTTGATCGAGCTGCGCTCTGTGTGATCCTGTTGTGGGAACAGGAACACACCAAAATGCACGCCACCAGGGCGTGATGTTCTGATCCAATGAGCGACCGATTCGCGCTCTTGCAAGGTAACTGCACCCAACTTTCGAGTCTCTTCTGCGCCACATCCATCCTAAACGCCAAGCCCTAAATTCCAAAACGAATGCCCTCTAAGAGACGCATTAGAGCTGAACAGTCGTGGTGTTGAAGACCGCTGACTATACTCCCTGTCTTGACGGGTTTCAATGCTTGAATCCTGACAATGATCCTTGCTGAAGGGTGTCAAGTCACATTCAAGTCGGATGCCGGGTCGCATATAGGCCTCAGGAGCTCTATGCTAAACATCTGCGTCCTGAAGCTTACAGCCTGCACTCTGAACAGTACCTGGACCCCAAAAGTATGTAGAATCATAGCCCTTATAGGGTTTTGGGCCATTATTTAACCTACTTTTGGGGGTTTAGGTAGGACCTAAACCCCAAGCCCTAAACCCGAAGCCTCCAACTTTCCAGAACTCTCAACCCAAACGGAGCCCGTCGGCGATCTGTTTGACTAATAAGGCTTAATAGTTACCCACACTATGGAATCGTCACGCCGTCCCGACAGTACAAGAACAGGCTTCGAGGTAGGTTTTGGGGGGTGGGGGGTAGCATATTATATACATATAAATATATATATATACATATATGTATACATTACGTATATAGTATGGACATAAGTAACCCCACTACATATGTTTCCGAACCCCCCAGACCCTGTGAAACCGTGACCAGATCCACACAAAAAAGCCTCCTCAAAGCGCTTCTTCGAGACAGTGGCACCGCAACCCATGGCCGGCTCTGAACCGTTTGGAGTTTGGGGTTTAGGGTTTAGGGCGAAGTTGTCATAGAAAACCCAAAATGGCCCTCCAGGACATGGATGCATCAGGGTCTTCCTTCGAGTTGGGAGTTTGCCGACAATCTGAGGACCTACACCTTGGAGAGGGGACAGCTCTACGGGTTAGAGAGGGGACAGCTCTAGGGGTCTAGGGTGGCAGGTTAAGAGCTCCTCTGAGGGTTGAGACAAAAGGCTCCCCTGTATAACGATGGAACAGCAAGCAAAAAACAACAGCGGAGACCGTAAGGTTCGGAGCTGCGTTTCGAGCTTCTGTGGGTTGTGCCCGGCTTTGTTTATGCATACACACAGCACAGACTGAACAGTGCTCCTACTCGTTATGCGGTGGTGTATCCCCAAGCCCTGTTCAATTTGCTCAGGCCCCTCTAGTAACCCTAGAACATCCTTCCACAATTTTTCTTGTGCTAAAGGCCTCTGGTAAACCCTTGCACACATGTCCCTATAGCTTCGACATTATATACCAAAAAAGATAGGTTCTGAATTTCAAAAGCAATACGCATGGCGAACATAGTGAATGCCGGTTGGCGATCAGAGCTTCGGGTTCGGGAGTTTCTGGTTGTGTCTCCGAAGTTCCCCGGCCCTTCTACATTTGGGCTCTTGGGATTTTCCCTAAGGCCCCAAAGCAGTTCCTTTTTGGGGTTCATATATAGAATCCTATAAGGTAACCACAAAAAGGAACTACTTTGGGCTCTTGGGGTTTACAGCCTATGAGGTGCAGGGTTTGACTGTGCAGGGTTCAGGAGTTCAGGATGCAGGGCTTTCACATACAACTCGAAATCCTCATGTGAATTGGTGAATCTACGCACACCTCTACGTTGTCAATCTGTTTGCAGACTGCACTTACCTGCAAGCCTGTCGCTGTGAGGCCTTAAATGTCGAGGCCTGCAC
The DNA here is from genome assembly GCA_905221615.1 of Symbiodinium sp. CCMP2592. NCBI lineage: Eukaryota > Dinophyceae > Suessiales > Symbiodiniaceae > Symbiodinium > Symbiodinium sp. CCMP2592. Next base: position 175,613 of record CAJNDT010000802.1, on the reverse strand, counting down.
CGCAACGCAGGAGCAAACCAGGGCTATCCGGCTGCCTTTTTCTGCGGATGCACCGTGAGGCCGAAAGGTTTGGGGTTTCGTGGGTTTCGCCTGATTTCCGAGATCAGGTTCCCTACCGGTACCCAGGCACTGAAAGTAGGGGGCGGGGGAGGGACAACTTCCCGAACACATAAAACTAAAAGACGCCTGCCCCTTGCTCAACGGACCTGCTTGGCAGATCGTTTCAGCAGGCAGAACGCTGCTATCGAAAGCAGCAGGGTAGAAACGGAGAACATCGCAAAAGCAAGAAAATCATCCGCAATGTACACGTACGAGTAGTACTGGAACACATGCGGAACAGTGAATAGCAAAAAGGCGGCAAGGAAACCCAGCAGTTGACGGCACCACGTTGGCGATTTTCTGACCCACTGTGCAATCCTGGCATAAACCACATAGCTGGCCGGTAAAATCCAAGTCCACCACATCCTAGGCTTTTAAGTAACCAGTGAGAAAAGTGTAAACTTGAATTTCATAATGGTTCCTTGAAGAAAAAAGTATTACAGTATGGGTACTCCAAAACCCTATGGTTCCTTGAAGAAAAAGTATTACAGTATGGGTACTCCAAAACCCTATGGTTCCTTGAAGAAAAAGTATTACAGTATGGGTACTCCAAAACCCTATGGTTCCTTGAAGAAAAAAGTATTACAGTATGGGTACTCCAAAACCCTATGGTTCCTTGAAGAAAAAAGTATTACAGTATAGGTACTCCAAAACCCTAAACCCTAAACCCAAAGCCCAGCATCACTCCGGTACCCAGCGAGCGAGTCATCGACAGAAAATCGCCTCCGGAGGCCCGAGCCGTTGCTTGATCCATCTGACTCCATAGGCTGAAGATACCTTAACCCCAAATAACCCTACCTTCTTAAGGACATATAAAAAGAAGTCATCATAAGGATCCTTATGATGACTTCTTTTTATGAGTCCTTAAAAGGGTGAGTATTTGATATTTAAAGTTACCCACAGGCTCCATAGTAGTTCCTTTTTGGGGACTACCTTATAGAATTCTAAACATGAACTCCAAAAAGGAATTACTATGGGGTCTTTTGGCAACTTTAATTACCAAATAACCTACCCTTCTAAGGACTTATAAAAAGAAGTCATCTAAGGATCCTTAAAAAAGGTGAGTTTTAGAGCTTATAAAAAGATTTCATCACTAGGATCCCTGTTAAAAGGTAGTTTTTTGTAAGTGTAAAAGGTAGGTTTTTTCGAGGGCCCAGGTGCACAATGCCAGGGCCCACGGATAGCCGAATGGGACCCCATGCACGAGCTGGGTCATGAACACATCTCCTAAGTCTTCGAAGCCTACCGTAAACCCTAAACCCTAAGCCCTTAGCCCTAAAACCCCAAAAGTAGAGCCACGGTTTCGGGTTTAGGGTTCCATAAACCCTAAGGCCTAAACCCCCGAAAGTAAATCGAATACTGGCCCAAAACCCTATAAGGGCTATTCTTCTACATACTTTTGGGGTCCCGGTGCAGCTCTCGGAACGATGCATGAGAAACTCTGTAACCCTAAATCCTGAACCCTGTGCATCCTGAACCCTCAACCCTACATCCGAGACCCTACACCCTAAACCCCCAACCCTACAGTAAACCCTAAACCCGATAATTACCCTAAACCCCGATGAGTACCAAGTCTCGTACTCTGGTCCGAACACAGTCTTCAAAGGCCTCGACCGAACCAAACCACTGGCAAACGCACTCAGCCTCGGCTTTTGGCTTTATAGGGCTCTGTTGTGCGTGCAGTTCAAGGTTGAGGGTTTAGGTTTGTGTTTCATTAGCTCGTTCCCTAAGAGTCCGAGTACCTAATAATCATATACTCTCCAGAATGCTAACCTACATACATAACTACTATCCTATAACCGAGTACTTAATTCTTGGGGCCTTTGGACCCTTGGGGGTTTGTTTGTGTTGGGTGGGGCGTTTGTTAATTAGGGCTTCTTTTTTTGTCCCTAGGGTTGGATGCCTCACCAGCCCAGCTCTGCACCTTTGGCAAACAGCTGAGGGGTCAGAGTCAAGAGGTTCCCAAGGCTCAAACAAAGTTCACGTTTTCGCGTTTATGGGCCTAAGAACCCTACGTACTTTTGAAGGCTCAGCCTTGCGTAGCAAGCATGCTGTGCTCTTGTCTAAGCATAAAGACAACACCTGTCAGACACCGGAGAAGGCCCGTCCCCACCCTGCATGCTCCCTTCTGAACCCCAAACTAAGGTCTACACCCCGCAATTCCAACAATGGCCCCGGATACCTCAACTCCTAACCTGGAGCCACCCGAATTACTTCCTTAACCCTGCAGGGCCCCGAAACACTAGCCGCTACGGAAATACGCATGCCTAAATGGCTACCTCTCGACTGCCCCCAGAGCGACCACCTCGCTCTTGGGCTTTGGGTCGATCTTTCAGGATCCGATCGAACAACAAACCGAGAAGTTCATCAATACTTAAACCCCCGAAAGTAGGTTAAATAGTGGCCCAAAACCTTAAAAGGCGATTATAACTATTATTCTGCATACTTTTGGGGTCCAGGTAAGGTTCCCTGTAATGCAGGCACTGCCTCCAAGCAGCAATCATTTCACGATCGCATGGTATAGTGGTGCCGTCGACGTCGTGGTTAAGCTCGCAACAGTAGCACTTCAAGTTGTTCCAGGAGAAGTTGTCGAACATTTCTTCTACAGCGGCCAGCTCGTTCCAATAGATCTTGAAAATTGAATTGAACCCGATGCACCAGATAGTCACGATTATTCCTCTTAACGGAACGCCCGCAGCTACCGGCGCACAGAGATCAGCCAGGAGAAGCACGGACCCCCCCAAGACGAAGAACAGGCTGGACTTCGCGAGGCCTAGAGGCAGTATCACCAGCGAAGCAAGCCTGTCGTTCTGGTGCGTGTTCAAGAATGCTGAAATTTCGAAGGCACACCAGAGCCTCTGTAGGTAGGTCCGGTCAATGACGACGAGAAGCCGTTTCGACCGCTTCAGCATGGCCCCGAGATTCATGATCCCTTCGGCCTTCAGCCGCGCATCCCCCTGATGGATGCAAGCTCTGTCCACGAAGACGTGCCCTCCTCGGCATTGTCGTGAACATCTAACCCAAAGGGTCCAAGTATCATTATGGTATCTACTTATAGGGTATTTTGGGGGTCAAAGTATAGACCATAATGATACTTGGACCCTTTGGGTAAGGATGCCCTACCAACACATCCTAAAGCACAGGTTGCAGCATAAAACAGATTGAAAGTGTGAGGACCAGTCGCTGGGATGCCAGAGCAGCAAGGTCAGGAGCGCAGCAACGATGCCAGAAACTAGTGCCCAGGGGCTGAAGTCGTGCTCGAAATGAAACCCCGGTGTTCGATACCTCGTCTAGTGTTTGGTCTGAAAGGGAACCGTAGACTCTAGACCAAAAGTACCACGCCTGATGCCATGTCTGCACCCCTCAAACGTCGAGAAGGGTCCATTGTGGGTAATTGCCGAAGGCTTCAAAAGGAAGCTTTACGATAGCACTTTATGTGGGGGTAGGACCAGGCTAGACGCACACCGAATAAAAACCCTAAACCCTAAACCCCAAAACCCTAAACCCTAAACCCAACACATTCACCTCAGCTACTGAACGACGGCTTCCAAATTGGACCTGGCCGAACTCCCAACGCTGACAGGCCTAGCCCTGCAGCCCGGAGTCTGCGCCCCTGAACATCTGCGACAGGGGCTGGGAGCAGCGGGGCTGCACTTCCCAAAGGGTCCAAGCATTATGGTATATGCTTAGAGGGTATTTGGGGGGTCAAAGTATATAGCATAATGATACTTGGGCCCTTTGGGCTTGATAGCCTCGGCACGGTGGCGGAAATAGCTTGGAGATGACGGTTGGCAACAGCCCGGCGTGGGTGGCAAAGGCTCCGAGGCATGCAGAGATGGTTCCCAGCACACACGCTGCCCTGTCGGGTAAGGTGTTCGGAGAAGCCAAAACATGTCCATGCAGGGGCTGCTTCACATTGCGGGCCTTTTATGGCATCCCTGAGTAATGAACAACAAGCTGTAACGGTATTTCGCGGATCAGAAGGTTTGAGGGCCTATGTTCGACAAGGGAAGATGAAAGAGTCCGGACAAACATGGAAGCCTAACGTTGCCTGCCATTCTTCAGCGCCAGGAGGAGGCAAATCTTCCAGAAGGGCGAGGCTTGCCAGCTGTGCGACCAGAACTCGTCGATGGCTTCCACCTGATGACTGAGCTTGTACCTCAGCTGAAACGACAGCCTATTCTTCCAACTTGGCTCAGGCAATGTTGAATTGCAACATTAGTAAGGCAAAGGAGTGAGAACCGACGACTTCGCATCGTAGCATCAGCAGTAGCAGTAGCAGTGGCGTAGAAGTAGCAGTAGCAGTAGCAGTGGCGGTAGCAGTAGCAGTGGCAGTGGCAGTAGGGGACAAGTGGCGGAGGCTAGTTAGTTTATTCTAAGAGAAACAAACTTTAGCCACAAGTTTATTTCCAGGGTTTAAACTATTAAACCAACTAACTCGTCGGGATGGAGTTTGTTTTCTGAAAGAAACTAACTAATATGCCTCGGTGGAAGGGTTCTGGGGGGGGGGGAGAAACTAACTAACTCGCTCGGCCGGGGTTTGTTTCTTCGAGAAGAAACTAACTCTGGGTGGAGGAGTTTGTTTCTCCTACAGAAACAAACTCTGGGGGGAGGGGTTTGTTTTCAGAAAGAAAAACAAACTCTGAAGGGGGGTGCAGGGCAGTTTGAAACTAACTAACTCGCTCGGCCAGGGTTTGTTTCTTCGAGAAAAAACTTTTAGGTGGAGGAGTTTGTTTATCCTACAAAAACAAACTCTGAGGGGAGGGGTTTGTTTTCAGAAGGAAAACAAACTCCGAAGGGGGGGGGGGGGGTGCTGGGGAGTTTGTTTTTCCTACAAAAAACAAACTCTGGGGGATGGAGTTTGTTTCAGCGGGGAGAAACAAACTCCGATGGGAGAAGTTTGTTTGTTTAAGTGACGCAAGGGGGCGGCGCGTGGGTGCATGGGGGTTTGATTTTCCTACAAAAAACAAACTCTGGGGGGAGGGGTTTGTTTTTCCTAGGAAAAACAAACTCTGGGGGGAGGGGTTTGTTGTTCTTAAGAAAACCAAACTCCGAAGGAGGGGGGGAGGGGGTGCAGGGGAGTTTGTTTTTCTATAAAAAACAAACTCTGGGGGTAGGGGTTTGTTTTCAGAAGGAAAAACAAACTTGAAACTCCGGTTCGAGGAGTTTGTTTCAGCGGGTACAAACAAACTCCGACCAGGTGAGTTTGTTTCAGCGGTGAGAAACAAACTCCGATGGGAGAAGTTTGTTTGGTTAACTGACGCTAGGGGTCGGCGCGGGGGTGCATGTGGGTTTGATTTCCCTACAAAAACGAACTCTGGGGGGAGGGGTTTGTTTTTCCTACAGAAAACAAACTCTGGGGGGAGGGGTTTGTTTTTCCTAGGAAAAACAAAATTGGAAGGGTGGTGGGGTGCAGGGGAGTTTGTTTTTCCTACAAAAAACAAACTCTGGGGGGGGGAGGGTGGGAGTTTGTTTTTCCTACAAAAAACAAACTCTGGGGGGGAGGGGGGGAGTTTGTTTTTCCTACGAAAAACAAACTCTGGAGGGGGGAGTTTGTTTTTCCTACGAAAAGCAAACTCTGGAGGTAGGGGTTTGTTTTCCCTACGAAAAACAAACTCTGGGTGGAGGGGTCTGCTTTTCCTACGAAAACAACCTCCGATGGGAGAAGTTTGTTTGTTTAAGTGACGCTCGGGGGGACTGGGAAACTGACTAACTCGCTCGGGCAGGGTTTGTTTTTCCTACAGAAAACAAACTCTGGGGGGAGGGGTTTGTTTTCAGAAGGAAAAACAAACTCCGAAGGCGGGGTGCAGGGGAGTTTGTTTCCTACAAAAAACAAACTCCAGAGGAAGGGGAGGTTGTTTTTCCTACAAAAAAACAAACTTTGGAGGGAGGGGGGTTTGTTTTTTCCTACAAACAACAAACTCTGGGGGGTGTTGTTTTTCCTACCAAAAACAAACTCTGGGGGTAGGGGTTTGTTTGTCCTACCAAAAAACGAACTCTGATTGGAGGGGTTGGTTTTTCCTACGAGAAACAAACTCCGATGGGAGAAGTTTGTTTGTTTAAGTAACGCTAGGGGGAACTGGGGGGAGGGGATTGTTTGGCCTACAAAAAACAAACTCTGGGGGGAGGGGTTTGTTTTTCCTACTGAAAACAAGCTCTGGGGGGAGGGTTTTGTTTTCAGAAGCACAGGACAAACAAACTCCGAGGGGAGTCGAACAAACTCGGAAGATGGAGGTTGTCTTACCTACAAGAAGAGCCGCACGAAATCGTTTCAGGGGGGTTAAAAGCGAAGAAACAAGTAAATACTTTATAACCAAGAATTAATTGAACACGTTGTCTCCAGCACGAAGAAGTCAGCCACACGAAATCGTTTTCGGGGGTTAAAAGCTAAGTATTTAAACCAAAAATTAATTGAACACGTTATCTCCAACACGAAGAATTCAGCCACATGAAATCGCTTCCGGGGGTGAAAAGCTAAGGAAAAGGGAAAGACTCCGAAAGTTTGTTTTTCGGTGTTTAGACTAAACCGTTAGACTAAACCCTAAACCCTACAAGAAGAAGAGCTGCACGAAATCGTTTCAGGGGGTTCAAAGTAAAGAAAAATTCCTACTTTATAACCAAAACTGTTTGAAAACGTTATCTCCAACACGAATGCAGCTACACGAAATCGCTTTTGGGGGGTTAAAAGCGAAGACAAAGATTGAACACTGTATAGCCGAAAATTATACAAAAAAACGTCTTTTCCAACACAAACGCAGAGGCCACACGAAATCGCTTTAGGGGGCTAGAAGCGAAGAAAGAAGTAAATGAGGCATAACAGAAAAGTATACTAAAGCCTGGATACAGATAGCAGACGAGATAGAAGGTTTCAGATACAGAGCTTAAGGTTTAAGGTGAACTGAAGAAAGAGGCTGGTGTGCAGAACCTTCAAGACTCAATATCTATAGCATATGAGATTTAACTAACTTGCGCCTACCCGGGACTCCGAAAGTTTGTTTGTCTGTGTTTAAACTAAATATAAGCCCTATAAAAGGTTTGTTTTGCATATCTGAACTAACTTGCACCTACCGGGGCTCCGAAAGTTTGTCTTTCTGTGTTTAAACTAAACCCTAAACCCTAGAAAAGGTTTGTCTTCCATGTCTAAACTAACTTACCAACTTTCGCCTACCCGGGACTCCGAAAGTTCGTTTTTCTGTGGTTAAACTAAACCCTAGCCTGTAAAAGGTTTGTTGTCCATGTCTAAACTAACTTGCGCCTACCCGGGACTCCGAACGATTGTATTTCTGTGTTTAAACCAAACCCGAAACCCTATAAACGGTTTGTTTTCCATGTCCTAAACTAACTTGTGCCTACCCGGACTCCGAAAGTTTGTTCTTCTGTGGTTAAACTAAACCCTAAACCCTATAAAAGGTTTGTTTTCCATGTCTAAACTAACTTGCGCCTACCCGGACTCCGAAAGTTTGTTTTTCTGTGTTTAAACCAAACCCTAAACCCTATAAAAGGTTTGTTTTCCATGTCTAAACTAACTTGCGCCTGCCCGGGCTCCGAAAGTTTGTTCTTCTGTGTTTAAACTAAACCCTAAACCCTATAAAAGGTTTGTTTTCCATGTCTAAACTAACTTGCGCCTACCCGAAAGTTTGTTCTTCTGTGTTTAAACTAAACCCTAAACCCTATAAAAGGTTTGTTTTCCATGTCTAGACTAACTTGCGCCTACCCGGACTCCGAAAGTTTGTTCTTCTGTGTTTAAACTAAACCCTAAACCCTATAAAAGGTTTGTTTTCCATGTCTAAACTAACTTGCGCCTACCCGAAAGTTTGTTCTTCTGTGTTTAAACTAAACCCTAAACCCTATAAAAGGTTTGTTTTCCATGTCTAAACTAACTTGCGCCTACCCGAAAGTTTGTTCTTCTGTGTTTAAACTAAACCCTAAACCCTATAAAAGGTTTGTTTTTCATGTCTAAACTAACTTGCGTCTGCCCTATTTGCAGTAGGGGCGGCAGCAGCAGCAGCAGCAGCAGCAGCAGCAGCACCAGCAGCAGCAGCAGCAGCAGCAGGAGCAGGAGCAGGAGCAGGAGCAGTGGCAGTAGCGGTAGCGGTAGCGGTAGCGGTAGCAGTAGCAGTAGCCATAGAAGTAGCAGTAGCGGTAGCAGCAGTAGGTGGTAGCAGAAGTAGCAGCAGCCGTAAATACTTCTGTTTCTTGTATTTATTTATTGCTATTATTCATGTTAATACTGTTCATATTATCACAGTTACTATTAGTAGTAGTAGTAGTAGTAGTCGTCGTCGTAGTAGTAGTAGTAGTAGCAGTAGTAGCAGTAGTAGCAGTGGTAGCAGTAGTAGCAGTAGTAGCAGTAGTAGCAGTAGCAGCAGTAGGAGTAGTTGTAGCAGGAGCAGTAGTAGTAGTAGTAGTAGTAGTAGTAGTAGTAGTAGTAGTAGTAGTAGTAGTCGTAGTCGTCGTAGTCGTCGTCGTCGTAGTAGTAGTAGTAGTAGTAATAGTAGTCGTAGTTGTCGTAGTAGTCGTAGTAGTCGTAGTAGTAGTAGTAGTAGTAGTAGTAGTAGTAGTAGTAGTAGTAGTAGTAGTAGTAGTAGTAGTAGTAGTAGTAGTAGTAATAGTAGTAGTAGCAGTAGTAGTATATAGTAAGAGTAGGAGTTAGGAGTAGGAGTTGGAGTAGCAATGGTAGTTTTGGTAGCAGTGGTAGCCGTAGCAGCATCAACAAATGATGGCAGGTTCATCTGTGTGCGTAGATCAACAAACGGTCCTATCAGACAAACCCTAAACCCCGTGGATGAGTCAAGTCACAGCTTCTCAGGCTCCAAGCGCCGGGAAGGGGCCCGCAATGTCCAGCCAAAATTCCTTCCAAGAGTTTAGGGGTTGAAGGTTTACCTTAACCCCGAAGAACCTACATTTTTACAGACTCATATAAAGAAGTCATATTAAGTAACCCGAGAAAGGTAGGTTATTCAGGGTTAAGGTAGGGTTTAGGGTATAGTGAAGGTTTTGAGGGGTCAGGCGTACACTCCAGGCACAAGAATCCCGTCAACCCCTCGAGCTCGGCATATCCGAAGTGCTCATCCCCAACTCCCAATCGGTTCCTTCTAAGGGATCTATAGGGGTTCCTAGGCTTCCTTTTAAGGGTTCTACTATAGGGGTTCCTTTAAAGGATCCTTTTTCCAATCACATACGTACTGATCCCTTGCCTTCTGCACGAACCTGCATACAGCCAACACGCATTCGGTTCCGATTACAAGAGCACTCTAGCGGCATTGACAACTTCCGAGGCACATTACCGTAGAACTTTCCAAGGACGACCTGCCAAAGAAACAGTTGCAAAATAATAAAGTAAATGAGAACGCTATTAGGTAAATGTTTGTAAAACAAATATTATTAATAATCCCATGAGGGCCTCAGAATAGCCCAGGCAGGTGCCGCGCGGAGCAACTCTGGCGAGCCTGGGTTTTGTCACGCTTTGAGGGGAGCTTTGGGATTTAGGGCTGCAGGGTTTAGGGTTTCTTTCGGGTTTAGCGCTTTAGAGCTTCAGGGCTAGAGCGCCGGGTTTAGGGTTTAGGGCTGTAGGGTTGTAGGGTTCAGAGCTGCCGGGTGGTAGGGCCCTGGGGGTTGAGGCTTCGGATTGCTGGTTTAGCATTTCCAGGCTTTTGTTGACAGCACGTGCACTTCTCGATGTGTGCGTGTCATCCCTGCGCAGGGGGAGACTACAGGGTTTATAGGGTTTAAGGTTTAGGGTTTAGGGTTAAACCCTAAACCCTAAACCCGGTTAAGGTTCCGGGTTTGGGGGCTGGGGTCTCCAACCTAGATCCTGATCGAATCCTGGCCACGAAGGTGCCTATAGCCACAGAAAGGACCTACATGGGAGAGTATAGTCGGGTTATGTGCTCCTGCAGGGTTGGGTTTAGGAGTTCGCCATATTCACGTCCTTCCTACATCCGGTAGCCAGGCTTAAACACATCGACGCTTCGTCGATATGAAAATGAAGTAGCCTCAGAACGAGCCTTGTAGCACTACTAGCTCCAATGGTACCGTCGCTGGGAACCCCCGTCCATACCCGGACGCTCCTGGCAGCACGCGCTAGTTCTCGAAGCCTGTAAGCACCAACCCTCGACGACTTCCAAAGCCAAGTTACACTAAAATCACCGACAGCCTTGTCCCGAAGCCTAAACACGACACCCTACCTATAGTCCCCATTGTAGTTCCTTTTTTGGCTTAACCAAAAACATAATTAGGACCCTATAAGGTAACCCCCCGAAAAGGAACTACAATGAAGACTATAGGTAGACCTTCAGCCCAAGCCAGGCAGCTCAACTCAAGGGTGGCAAGAAAGCGAACGATCCAGCTGCCGTAGTGACGGCGGCTGATTACCTGGCTTTTCGGAGTGGAGTAAACCGGGAAGATGTCAATTAAGTCCGACGGACCTTTGACATACTTTCACGGCGGACGGACATCCTACTCTCGAGGATCTAGAAATCTGCTAGGTTGTTGCTGAGTCGACCCTATCTTGCAGGCACTTCCTGTTTAATGCTGCCAAGCCTGGGTCGACATCTTATGTTGACCTTTCACGGCGGGGTTCGGCATACACCTAATCCCCCACTAGCTTGGGAGGGTGGGGTTCGGGTGATATCTTTCGCACTTCGGACCTGAATCCCCCTATTCCTAAACCCTAAACCCCTGCAATTTGCATTGTCCGTCAGGAGCATCAACTACCTTGTGCTGCCAGCCGCCCTTGGGGTTCGAAGGAAAAGAAGGCCGGTGCCGTGCGAATTGCATGGTAGCGGAGCCTAATCCCTTGCAGAGGCAAGGGAGGGCTCCTGTAGGTAGCTAGTTTTGATCCAGGGTTCATGGGGCACGAGCTTCGCTTCCGTGATGGAGTGCCCATCTACGATGGCACCGCTGAGCTCTTTGAGCGTTACCGGCGAGAGGCGCTACTCTTCGCCGAGACTCTCGAGTGGAGAAAGCGGCAGACGGCCGCACCAAGGTTGATAGCAGCCTTGGAGGGTGCAGCCCGGGTGGCTGCACAGCAGCGACCCTCAGCATGGTTCAGCCACCCCAAGGGCGTGGAAGCACTGCTGGACCATCTGAAAACCACCATGAAGGCCCCGACTCTTCCTGACGCGGGACGGCACATCAGCAGATTCTTCTATGGTCTCAAACGACGCAAAGGGGAATCGATGGCTGCCTGGCTGGTGCGCCACGATGAAGCATTGGATGATGTTCGGCGCACCTTGTCGGAGGCGATCAGGGAGTATGGGCCTAAGGCGAAAGCAGCACTACCAACGACCACCACCCCGTTGAGGATGCCGACACCTACGGGGTCGCCCCTCCGTCCACAATGGCCTTCCCTGAGGCCAGTGCCGTCTCCACTGTGCTCGTCGCCATTGCGCTCTCTGTCTCCATCATGAACACGAGGTTGGCGGTGCCCTGCTTGTTGGCCGCCGGATCCTGGCCGCACTGCCGCGTCCAATGCTTGCCTCCGCACTTGAGGCACTTTGGCGCCATGCCACTCGTCTGCGGCCCTGGCCGGGATCCTGGTGGCGGGCCACGGTTGCCGCCGAAGAAGCGCCGGTTCTGGCGCATAGCATGCTGCTTCTCCCTGGCTTGGCGCAAGGTGTTGCGCTGCTGTTGCAGCGCCTGGTAGGCCTCCTGGGCCTCCACCTCAAGCGCCTGGTACTCGGCCGCGTTCTCGTCGGCCAAGAGGGCGTCGTGGATGTCGAGGACTGTGGCCGCGTAGGCCTCGTCCTCCTCTTCCAGCCCCGTGGCCAGGAGCGCCGAGCCACGACTGGTGTCTCGCCGCTTCAGCTCATCGTCCGGCCAGTTCAACCGCAGGATCTCTTTCACCCGTGACATGGTGAACTCGTTCTTCAAGTTGGCGATGAGCGAGCCCTTCTCGGTCTGGTCCAGGCCCGAGCGCTGGAGGAGCATCCACGCCAGGACGAAGTCGGGGAGGAACTGGGATGCCTCCACGGTGGCATCGTCCACGCCGTCGGCAGCCCAGCTGCCCATATCTGTGGATCCACGCGTGGACCCGCCGCGGTTCCCGCGGTCCGGTTGCCACCATTGTTGGCCATAGTCACGCCAGCCCCATTGGGACCAGTCGTCCCAGCCCCAATCGTCCTGCTCGGCGTTGTCCTCTGGATCCTCCACCATAGGCGGCCAGCCTCGTCGTAGATGTCGCCGGAGAAGTGGCTGGCCGGCGAGTGTGGGCTCGATCCAGGCTGTGGAAAAGATCCGTGAGTTAGCTTGGAAAAGGTTCGGCACAGACCCCATCGAATGGCAACTTGCACGGGTCCCGGGGGGGTCGGTGATTAAGCCCCGGGCTCGTGCTGCACGTGGGTTTTCAGTGATGTTCCGGTCCAGAGGGGCTCGGTGTTGAACGCAGCAAAATTGAGCGTGTGTTTTTCAGACGGCCTTGATATGTGATGGACAGGATGAGGACTACGACGACGGATTGCATTCAAACAGGACTAGGGACTGGACCATTTTCATGCCCACCCTAACGTTTGCGTCAAAATTTGAACTGCAGGCGGAAATTCAAGTTTTGAGCCGCATTGGCCCGTGATGTGTCGTCCGTTGGCTTGTTCCATGTTATCAGCGCATCATTGCATCATCAGGATTCATCAGGAAATTGTAGTCGTCGCACAGACAGATGTTTCGACAACGAATTCGCGCTATCGCGTGCCCTTCCGTGCCAACACTCAAAAAACACCCTTAATCCCCAACGGCAGCAACAGCAGGCTCCTTTTTGAGGAGATCAACAGTTGAGGCAGTTGAGGTTTATGGATTCGTCAAGGGCCAGGGCTCATGGGTTTTTAATTAGAATTGCGGGTGGTTTGTTACCACCTGTAGCTGTCACCTGTTCCTGTTTCTGCTGCAATGGAGCCAAACCCTAAACTCGAAGCCTAAAAACCCTAGCCCTAATCGCCCTAATCTCATTAAATCCTGGACCCTGATCAGCCCTGATTCCTAAGCCCTACAAACCTCATACCTAAAACCTTAAATTGCCCTAAACCCTGATCTCCAAACCCTAAACCGTGATCCCTAAACCTAAACCCCATACCCTAAACCCTGATCCCTGAACTCTAAACTCGAAACCCTGCCTTCGGCCGCACAAAACCTTAATTACCGAGAGGGGTCCGGTAATTAAGCCCTGCGCTTGGATCCGGTCTAATTCCCGAGGTCCATCCTTAATTACCGCGGTCCTGTCCTTAATTACCGGGGTCCGGCCTTAATTACCGGACCCCGGCCTTAATTACCGACCCCCCCTCGGTAATTAAGGTTTGGACCGGCCTTAATTACCGGGGTCCGGGCTTAATTACCGACCCCCCCTCGGTAATTAAGGTTATGGAAGTGGCTTTGGGGACTACCTCCACGTGGTGGCCACGGAATGGATGCTGCTGTTGGCGATGGCAGTGTTCGTCGCGAAAAGTCCCTGGCCGGTGTTTCTCAGGACAGGGGTAGGGTTGACAGATGTGTGCCCGCTCTTCGGAGCAGTCCAGTTTGCCACACACCCGGTTGAGCTTGGAGCATTGTGCAGTTGCTGGGCGCTCAGTGTGCTCATCTGCATTTTATGCCTCCAGCCGGTGTTTTGCCAACATGTCACTGCTCGTGCAGATTTCTTTCCAGATTTCTTTCTAGAATATGCCGGCGAACGCCACGCCGATGTGATTGGAGATGCAGTCGTGAATTGCAGTACGCATGACGCCTGTACACGCCCGGGCCCGAGTTTCCTTGCCGTCTCTCATGAGTGGGGGAAGCTTCTCTGCGGCTGCCGGTTGTTTAGACGGGTGGGGTTTGCTGGTATTAGGGTGGGCGAGGCCTCGCATCCAGGACCTGCAGGTGCCTCTTCGGCCACTGCAAATAAGAGACTTGAGCGGGAGCTTTCCCAGCTAGGTGAGGGCAACCTTGTGAAGTTGCTTCTGCTTATGTTCAAGCTGCTGTTGCAAGTCTCCGGCGGCGGCAATGTGGCCAAGTCGCTACAGGCATTGCCAGGGGGTGGAATAGGCAGTTTGATCGCTGGTTTGTTGGGATCTTCCACGGATGAGCCGCGCAACACCTCGCCAAGGAATAAGAAGAAGAGGAAGAAGAAGAAATCTCGCCTGAACGGCTCTTCTCCTCCAGCTTTGGGCGGGACTGCTAGGACGCCAGACGGCGGGACCGCTACGTCAGCGGATACGCCGAGCACTCAGCCTGCAGTTGACCGGGTTGTGGTTAAAGGTCAGGGCAAGGGAAATAATAGCAAGGGCAAGGGCAAGGGCACCAAGGGCGGCGAGGCCAACCAATCCACCGTTGGCGAGCCCGTGCCTGCTGCTTCTGCGCGCACGCCGCTGTCAAATGCCAGGTTGCGGCCTAGCGACTGGCACGGAGCTGTGCTGCACTATGATGATCTGCCGGAGGCGGTGAAGAACACGCCCACGGGACCGCTTGTTATCCAGGTCTCTGATGCCATGCAGGCGGACGCCGCTGCCATGATGTTGGCAGGGAGCGCCGCCAAGTATTCCACCAGTATCTTGTGGCCTGATCGGGAGGGGGCCCTCATGGCTCCATTCCAGGTTGGAGGGCAGGGGGGCCGTGTCGTGCCATTGCACGTTGCCAGTCGCGAGCTCATTGCTCCGGGTATCGCCCTCCCTTCTCTGAAGTTTGCGCCCAACACTGCACGGGTTGTTACTAAGGAACCTGAGACATGTCAGCTTCGCATTGTGCTCTTGCCATTGTACTTGTCTCTCGCTGATTGGAATGCCGCCTCCGCCAACCCACGCCGCTTTCTCCAATCGCGGCTGGGGGACTTGAAGGATTGCTGGGGCTTTGCCAGAGAAAAGCGGGGAGGCAAGGAGGCCATCATCGGATTGATTCGAGTGCCAACTGCAGTCCGGAAATCGGTTTTGGCTAAGTCCGGGCGCTCAGGAGTTTTCGTTGAGCCGGTGGGCGGCATGACCGAGCCCGTCACGGTCGAGTGGTCTGATGCGCAGCCGGGCGAAAAGCCCACTGAGCATTTGGAAAGGTTGGTCAACGGCAAACCTTCCCTAGGGGTTGTTTGCGGCGACCGCCAGTTGGGTGTTCGGAGGGAGTGTGCCAAGGATGGCGTCACGGAGCGCAGCTGGCGCTTGGACAAAACTCCATTGGATTGGACTGAGGACTTTGTTTCTGGGCTCATCGCGGAGCAGTCCAAGCTCACAGGTGTGCGCGTCACTCGCCGCGTTGTGCGAGGCAGGCTGTGTAGCTGGGATTTGCGGGCCACGGCTCCACGCGACATTGATTGCGTGCAGTTGGCCACCACCACTGAGGGCAAACAGCAACGCATCTACTGGGTGCTGCCTTCGCGGCCATCGCGAGGCGCTGCATGGGCTCGCGAGCCGATGCGAAATGCCGGGCCCTTCAGATTCGCTAAGGATACCTTTCACGTCACGAGCAAGGCTCAGGCTACCCCGAGTGCTGACGTGCAGGATGCTGACGGTAAAGCCATCCCACCACCCAAGCGACAGGCTCAGGAGGTTCGCATCCGGGAGGTGCCGCAGGGCGTCGAGCTTGTCAAGGTTAGTGCCGATGGCAATTGCTTCTATCATTGCCTGTCTGATGCCGTTGCTTTCGTCCGCAGCGGTAAGCCTAGGGATCATTCGGTCTTGCGAGCCGAAATCATTGCTTATCAACGGAAGCATGCTGCGACTTTTGAGGCGTGGTGGGACCGGACCGACTCCGGTGGCAAGGAGCTGGCTGACTTTCCGGCTTACCTTAGTCACATGCAAGGAGACGGGGTTTGGGCTGGACCGCTCGAGATAGAGTCGGCAGCCCGAGCCTACAATCTCGAAATTTTCGTAGTGCCTAGGGATGGTGACCTTCCGCCGGTTGTGCATAACCAGGGGGGGACGTTTCGCGTTGCCCTTTGGTTCACGGGCCAACACTTCGATTGGTTGAAGCCTTCTGCCAAGGATCAGGGTTTTCCCAGTGCCATCACCAACATTTGCAGTGCTCCGGATATGCGGAGTGCCAGGGGTGGGGGACCCGATGATGCAGCCTCTGTCGCCGACTCAGCCTGGACTATGTGGACTCGCGATTCGCAAGACAGGCCGGTGCCTGTGCCCAAGCGCCCGAAGGCTCAACCCAGACCACCGATTTCGTCTCCAAATGGGGGGTCTGGGTGTGGGCCCAAATCGGCCCAAAACTCGGCTGAGGCAACCCCCGATTCTCGAGGCCGAAACTGGGGGGTTGCCGGGGGGGAAAATGCTGTGCAATGTGCCATTGCCAAGTTGCGAGGCTCTGAGTCTTCGCGAGCCGGGCCTCTCGCGCGCTGCCTGCTGGAGTCCTCCGCCGCACTCGCCACTGCTTTGAAGCAAGGAGCCGCTTCGGAAGTTGCTGGGGCGTGTGAGGGGCCTCTCCTGCCTGAGGATGCTGTGTGGCTTAGGTGGTTTAGGAGCACTTTTGATGCCTCCCGGTCGGGTGACACGGTTGGTGACATTCAGAGCCAGCGGTCTTCGCCTCACCATCCTGCCACGAGCCCGCCCGGATCCGACATTCGCTCCTTCTTCGCACGGGCATCTGCGGCGACATCTGCGCCTGACATCGCCAGTGACATTGACGGTGAGGTCGACATACCTCCCCCGCCAGCCCCGGTGGCGGGCCACAAACGCCGCAGGTTTCGCCCGGTTCACTCCAAGTGGAGGTGCGATGAGTGCGGATTCGTTGCGGTTGGTAAGTATTGGAGCATCAACAAACGCCTGCACATCATGCGATGGCACCCTGACTTGCGTGCGATGCTTTCCCTTCGCAGGCCTGTTGGGCTCTTGCCGTGGACGCCAGCCTGCATCTGGAAATGCCGGTACTGTGACAAAGGCCAGGGGACCGAAGGATCGGCGGACAGCCGCCTCCATGCTCGCCTGCACCATCGCGAACAGCATCATCCTGATAAGCCCAGGGCTCACTTTCTGCTCGTTCGGGCAAACAATGCTCCGGTCGCCACCAAGGCGGTCCGCAACAAGGGTGCGGCAAGCCACCTCATGCGGTTGAAGAAGGGTGAGGCTGGCGTGCATGATCCTATCCGAGTTGCTACGCCACCGACAGGAAAGGCCAAGAAGAATCGGGTTTTGTACAGGGTGTTGTGTCGTAAGTGTGGGGCTTATGCAGCGCGGCTGAAGGACATCGCCAATGCTCCTTGCCGCTCGTTTGTGAGCAAGGGCCCCAAGCGCAAGCAGCTTGTTGAGAGGCTCACTGCGGCCCTCGAGCGCACCGATCTCTCCGAGGAGGTGCGTGACAACACGATGCGGGCCGTTGAAATCATCAAGCAGCTCAACCAGCAAGCCGTCGCTGCCGAGCCGCGTGAGCATCGGCTCGAGGCCATCGCGTGGCCTATCGGGGGGTTCTCTGTGCGCTTCCTGTGCTCTCTGTGCCGGCGCATCCATGTCACCGCTGGGGCCTTTCGCAACAAGCCATGTGTGGGCGAGGCGTGGTCACAGTACTCTAAGGGTCAGCTCGCCAAGCTGCGCGCGCTCGCCAGCGAGGGCGGCACTGCTGGAAACACCGCCAGCGCCTTGCTACGACGCCTGCAGCCGGAAGCCGGGGTTCAGGAGCCATGACGGGCTCTTGTTCACGATTGCGATTGGGGACGCTCAACGTCCGTACTCTGTCGGGGAGACTACCTGCGGTGCTCGAGTTGGCTGCTCATGCCGATCTTGACATTGTGTGCTTGCAGGAAACCAGACTTGCGGATGAAGGTGTGAGTGCGGCCACTAGTGGTGCGCGCGCTGCCAGCTGGCAATTCGTGCCGGGGCCTCAAACCTTCGATAGCCGGGGTAACCCTACTGCAGGTGTTGCATTCCTGTCGCAATGGCCTATCGAGGTTGTTGCTGCTCCTGATGATCCCAGGTGCCGTGGTAGGTTTCTGGTTGCCAAAGTTCACAGGCCTAGCTGTCGGCCTTTTCTCCTCGCCAATGCCTATCTGCCGGCATCCAGCGTTACCGAGGCCGGTTATCTTGCTGCTTTTCTGTTGGAGTGGCTCAAAGCAACCGGCGAGGAGTTCGCTTTGCTGGGCGACTACAATCTTGAAGTCTCTCGTTGGCCTTTATCATCGGCCTGCAGCAGTGGGGCGATTGTGTGCTGGGACGATTTGCATGTCCTCGAGCCGCAGGGGACTCACAGGGACCCTGACGGCGAACTGACGGGTTACACTATTGATTTTGGGGTTGGCACTAGGGGTTTAGTTACTTCTGGTAGGCTGCAGTTGCGGGGGCCGGCGGACCACGACCTCGTGGCCTACGACCTTCAGGTCGCCAGCCGGCCAGTGCAGCACGCTTGGACGCGCTACAGGCCTTTGCAAGATTCTGAGGCTTCAGCTGCCTGGGAGACTGTTTGGAATCCCGTGAGCGAGCGCTTTGCTGAGAATTTGGCTGCGGGCGAAATTGACGAGGCATGGCATTTGCTCAGCGGCGCTGCTGAGCGGACTCTTGCGCAGGAGACTGTGAAGCAATACTGCGCTAGGTCTGCCGTCGCCGGCCCTCGGCGGGAGGCAATGCACTCGGGCAAAGCGCCCTCTTTCCAGTCTCTTCGGGAGAGACGCTTGCGACGCCTGGCTCGGCGGACTGCGGAGTTAGCCAAGCAGCCCGACGACCATTGCCTCGCCAAACGGATTTTGGCCGCCAGGCGGGACTTTGAAGAGGTGTGGCCCACGATGCCGCTTGCTACTGCTGAGGCGGCTCAGCATTTTCACCAGCTTGCTGAGCAAGCCGCCCGTGAGTGCAGGGATCGCCGGGTCGCTCGCTGGAAGCGCGAGATTCAGGAGGATGCCGCTAAACTGAGTGCTTGGATTGGCCAAGCCGTGCCCGTTGAGGAGCCGCCGGCACACCACAAAGTGCTGGACCCGGACCCAGTTGTGTGCCGAACTGGGTGCTCCGAGGCCCGAGTGGGAGCTTCCGCCTACGTCGCCTGCTGCCCTTCAAGCGCGTGCGAAGCAATCGCGGAAGCGCGCTGCCGGATTGGACGGGTGGCGACCGGCCCACTTCGCTTGTTTAGGGTTTTCTTTCTTTCAGGCTTTGGGTGCTCTTTGGGATGTTTGCCTTAGGGATCAGGTCCTGCCGGTTGCTTGGAAGCAGATCCGGGTTACTCTCATTGCCAAGGCATCCGGGGGTACTCGGCCGCTGTCTATCGCTACGGCGGGGTGGCGGCTGTGCATGGCAGTTACAATGCGTGCCCTACGAGGTTGGGTGCGGTCGTGGGTCCCGCCGGAGTTGTGTGGAGGGGTGCCGGATGCTTCTATCCACACCGTTCACTCCGCCATTTTCCAGGACTTGTTCGCTGCTCACCGCGATAAGAAGCTGATGGTTGGTTGCAAGGCGGACATCAAGCGGTGCTTCGACTCCACCAGTCCGGAGCTTGCCACTCTGGTGTGGAGGTGGCTGGGCGCCCCGCGGGCCCTCTGCGGCCTCATTGAGCACTACTATGCCGGACAAGTACGCTGGCTGTCGGTGAGGGGTGCTTACTGCCCACGTGCCGTGCCTAGCACCTGCAGCTTACTCCAAGGTTGCCCGGCTTCGCCTGCTTTGCTGAACTCCCTGATGGCTGTGTGGTTATGGGCTCTGAAACGTGAGACTCCGATGGTCAAGGTTGCTCTGTTTCTTGACGACAGAACTCTCTGGAGCTCCGGCTCGGCGGCGGTTGAAGCTGTTGTTCAGGCCGCGAAGACTGCAAAGGCCCTCGATGCGGACCTGGGATTGACCACCCACGAGGACAAACTCGAATGCTTTGGCACCACGCAGGATGCCAGGGAAGCTTTGTTTGAGGAGGCCGAGCTCGTAGGCACTCCCCAAGACACCTTCAAACTTCTTGGCGTCACTTATCATGTTAGGGCTGATGCTTGCACTTGTGCCGGACGGCTTACTGAGGTCATGCGCCGGCGTGCCAAGCGCATCACCATGGCGGCCAGAAGTGTTTCGCTTCGCATCGCCTTGTTGCTGTCGCTAGTTGTGACCTTGTTCAGGTGGCTGGGACCGTGGCAAAAGTTCACGCAGACAGTGATGACTGACTGGGCTCGCATCATTGAGCATGCTGTTTGGGGCGGCCCTCCGCCAACTGGACGCTCTCGTGCACTGTTTTGGTGTGCCATCGCGTCACCCGGCCTGCATCCTGTTTTCGCCCTGGCTTTGTCTGCGCTCATGTGGGAGTGGAGGCGCCACGCCAGCTCTCACGCCTTGCAAGCAACCAGCCCCGGCCCCCGGGCCGCTGCAGCCTTCGAGTTGTTTGGGTGGCGGGTTAGCTCTTTCGGTTGGGACACACCTTTTGGGTTGGTTAGGCCTGGTTGGGTTTCCCTTAAGCATGTGCGCTTCCTTGCCGAGCAGTCGTGGATGCGCGTTATGTGGGAGTCGGACTCGAAGGTGGAACAGGGCCTGCCTGACGGACTCCACCCTGACTTTGCAGTCGCTCGCCGCCTCGCGGCTCGTGGTGTTGACAGGTACTTGCTTCGGGTTGTGTCGGGAGCCGCTGCCGATGGCAGGCAGTTGGCGAGATTGCAGCTGCCTGCAAATTGCGTCTGTGGGGCCAGCGAATACGACCGGCATCACGCCACTTTTGACTGTCCTGCTGTGCCCTGGCTGTTGGAGAAAAGGTCGGCCGATGAGCGCCGCACTCTTGTGCCGCTTGTTCCTATGGCCGTTCGCAGCACGGTTGCACCGCCTGTGCCTGCTCCGGAGCTCGTCGCTCATTTGAGGGACACGTGCGAGCCGGTGCTGCTGGCAATCGATGGGAGTTGCCTTGTGTCTGCGGTTGCCGCGACCCACCAGCGCGCTGCGTGGGGCGTGGCTTCCACTGAGGGGTGTAAGTTTTCGGGTTTAGTGCCTGATCTTGAACACACGCCTGCTGCCGGGGAGCGAGCTGCGCTCTGGCAAGCCGTTGCGGCGGCACACGCTGCCAAGGTGCGGTCTCTCCGTCTGCTGTGCGACAACGAGGGGGTTGTTCTTCGGGTTCGTAGGGGTTTGCTAGGGTCTTGGGAGGGCGATTGTTCCGCCTTTTGGGCATCCATTGCTCTTCTGATCCCTTCCGACACTAGCATAGAGTGGGTGCCGTCTCACGGCAAGCTTGCGCAGTGGCAGCCGCCGCAAGGGTGGCCTCCGGCTTCTCTGTGCCGTCTGTACAATCAGTGGGCGGATGAGGCGGCTGGCGCCGTTACGAAGGGGTTTCATCCTGAATTTGCTCAGGCCGTTGGAAGAATCAGCGAAGGAAGACATTGGGCCGAGACTGCTTCCCTTTGCCAGTGGCGTGCCACGGCTAAGGCTATGGAGGCAGTGCGCGGGCTTTATGCCCATGACTTTGCCAGGGAGATTTTGGCCATTTCGCCCACTGAAGGTGGTGCGGATGGACCGTGTTAGCTTGGCATTATGCACTTCCGGCGCTTCGGCGCTGTGGGGGCGGAGAGCTACCTTTCGGGGAGAAGGCTACCGTCCGACAGAGATCATCATCATCATCATTAAGGTTATGGAAGCATGTTTTGGTGCATTTTCGAGCGCTGACCCCCTCATTTTGACGGGGTCAGCGCTCGAAAATGCACCAAAACATGCTTCCATAACCTTAACTACCGAGGGGGGGTCGGTAATTAAGCCCGGACCCCGGTAATTAAGGCCGGTCCAAAACCTTAATTACCGAGGGGGGGTCGGTAATTAAGGCCGGGGTCCGGTAATTAAGGCCGGACCCGGTAATTAAGGACAGGCTTGCAACATAAACCATTTGCGATGTATGTCGGGTCAATCAGCTTGCTAGGCACGAGTTTTAGCCGTTCTTGTTGTTTTTTTGGTTTTGTCCTGGCCCGACCTGCCTGCCCCCTCCAGGGTTGTGGTTGCCCCATGGCTGCCTTGAGCCTACTGACTGGCACTTGTTTAGAACCCAGAATCCGAATAACCGACATAACCGCATACCTGTATACTATATCCACCTAGTCACCTAGTCTCCACACACTTGCCACTATCCCACTGAAAACCCAAACTTTGCCCTAAGCGGCCTTAAGCTGCGAAATCTCAGTTTGAAAGCTTCACAAGCTGCAGCCTGGATCCTGCATCCTGAGTACGTCTACGCCTGCGCAAGTTGTGAGATTCCGACGGTGGCCCCTAAACCCCTAAGCCTGAGGCCTAAGCCCTAAGGCCATGAATCTCCAAACCTTTAAACATGAGGCTCATGGCGCTGGGGAAAAAAGACGGCCGACAAAAACTTTTTACGGTTTGAGCAGGCTTGAGGCTTAAGGGTTCGGCTTACAGTGTTTAGGGCCCAGGCCCCTAGGCTTAAGTTTAGTTTGGGAGGGCCCCTAAAGCTTTAAACCCTAAACTAAGCTCCGGGGCTCGGGTGCCTGATCCATGGCAGCCCTGGAGGAGCTGTCCCTATTCTGAAGCTAGGCTCTCAAAACTGCTACGCCGCTCTGCGGCTCCATGGTAAATGTCCGTTACCATGGGGAAAAGTTGGTGGCCGGATTCGGCCCGCTCAAGCTTGACCACCTTCTTGTCGTTGACCTTCTTCAGGATCATCTCGTCCCTCTCGTAATCTATGACGGCGCCTAGGGCGCGCAGGCTTTTGATCGACATGAGCACCGGTTGGCCCGGCAGCTCATGCACTGCCACATGCATTCCGCCCTGACCGCCATCAAGCGGCACGCTCACGCAAGTGGTCGAGGAGCATTGCACCCTGCCATTGTTGCCAAAGCGGAAGCTGGGGGCCTCATCGGGGATCACTTCGATGGTGGCAACTTGCACGGGTCCCGGGTGGGTCCGGTAATTAAGCCCAGGACCCCGGGAATAAGCACATTTCGGTTACCGAGGGTGGGTTGTATGCACATGACCGTACAAAGCACACTGCCGTCATTGCGACCGAAAACGACCCACAAAACTGCTTCCAAACGAGCTGCGAGTGGTTGCTGGTGCTGCCCTTGCCACCACGAAAGAAACGTTTGATTTCAATGTTTTTGCCTCGTGGGGTCCATCTACATTTTCCACCTTAGGCTGTGGTTTATGCCGTTGCCCACGCACGACAAAGGTGTCTGATGTTTTGCAATCGGTTCTATCCAGTTGAAGCCTCAGGGAGGGCTTCCGTAGCTTCTGCAACAGCTAGGTCAAGCACTCCTGCGACACCTCTCCTGCAACACCTCGGTGACCCTCGCCATGCCGTATGTCAAGAAGTCCGAGCTCGTGGAGATCTTGGCTGGGCTGGGCGAGACCGCCCCGGTGAAGTGGACGAGGGAGCAGATCCTACTCCGCATCCAGGAGATCGAGGAGGAGACGAAGGTGGTCCCCTCCGACACCAAGGTGACCGACGAGGTTCAGGAACTTCGCCGTGCCCTCAACAAGGCGGCCCGGAAGAAGAGCGATCTCCAGGCATTTTGCCAGCAGCAGCTTGGCCTGGAGTTGACCATGAACGAGACAGTCGAG
The DNA here is from genome assembly GCA_905221615.1 of Symbiodinium sp. CCMP2592. Taxonomy (NCBI): domain Eukaryota; class Dinophyceae; order Suessiales; family Symbiodiniaceae; genus Symbiodinium; species Symbiodinium sp. CCMP2592. The sequence continues at coordinate 152,121 of CAJNDT010000802.1, read as the reverse complement.
AAGCTCAAGGTGAAGGCCGAGGGTGTGTTGGCGAAGAAGACGCCGCCACGTGGAGACGAGCTGATGGGGTTCGGCAAGCATGCGGGACTCAGCTTCAGCCAGGTGATGATGAACCACCACGACTACGTGACGTGGGCGGTGACGAGCTACAACGAGGGCCAGGTCAACTGGCGCCTTGCGCGCTTCGTGGAGTGGTACCTCAACCACAGCGGGCGACTCATGGCCGCGAAAGGACCCATCCCGGAGAACCCGAAGATGGTCAAGGAGGATGCGGGTCACCGCACACCACCCTACATGGGCGCGAACACCAAGATGAAGGGCAATGCTGCCAGTGCACCGCGGAGTCCAACCTCCATGGGGCTGACACCGAGTTCGGCGACCATGGGACCCACGACGCCAACATCGGAGCTGTTCCGCTCCCCATGGGGTGGCCCTTCTCCGGGCAGTGTTGGAGCCCACTCTGCAGCCAGCAGCGCAAGCGCCGGACCATCGTGGGCTGTTCCCACGCCTCCGGAGCATCGACCTGTGCCGGGCACACCCGACGAGGCGGCCTCGGACCCGGACTCCGAGGAGCTACAGAGCATGGAGGACAACGATGCAGAGAGGATCCGTGCCCTGGAGGAGGAGTTGCAGGAGCTGCGCCGCAAGCGCAACCAGAAGAGCACTCGCAGCCGCCACTCGTGACTGCCAAAGGTGACGATGTGACTGCCTACTTTTCTGCCGCTTTCAAGCGACCCGGCGGAAGTTCGGGTTTTTCTCCAAAAACGGACAATTCCGCCAATGGCATTTCCCCTGAAGGCTCAGCAGGGATGTTGGCAGATGTGACATGGATGGCAGAAGGCTTCCATCCCCTTGATCCGGGCGACAACAGTTGCCCCGCACTCTCTGAAGAACAGCACGCAGCCGCGAAAAAGGCCGCTAGGAGCGAGTTGCAAGAGATGACACAAGGGTTGCCCCGAAGGCCTCAAACACTTCTCTGCGAGCTGTGTTGTGCACCGGACAGTCTGTTGAGCGGAACATGTCATCAGTTGTATGGTCCCGCAAGTGCAGTGCGCATGTCAGACTGGAACGGTTGCGATATGAACAGTTCTGTAGGAGTTTCTCTTGCGTGTCGTCTTGTGAAGCACCACAGGCCCAAGGTTCTTTGGATCTCCAGCGACTGTGGTCCCTTCAGTCCCCTCCAAAACCTCAGCAGACAACAACACGACTCCGAAAGCCGATTGCAGCTTAAGCAAAACCAAGCCCAAAACATGTACCGCAATTGCATGCAAGTTGCTCGCTACGCGAAGGGGCTGGGTGTGGAGATTGTGTGGGAATGGGCACAGCGCAGCACGGCATGGGCGCTGCCACTCTACCTTGAGTTTGCTGAAGAAATGCACATGCACACGGGCACTTGCAGTGGGTGTCAGGTGAACCTTAGGAACCGGGAGGGGAAACTGAAATGCAAAGCTTGGCGCATGGACACCACATGGGCTAGGCTTGCTCAGCACATGAACCTGCGGTGCAGGGGGGGACACACCAAAGGAAACGGGCTGGGGATGGGAAGTGGTAATCATCTCTATACGCCCGAGTTCGCCCGAAGGGTGTGTCGGTATGTTCACACTTGTCTTGAACATGTTCACTCGGCTGTGCTTGAGCATTGGGTGCTTGCTGGAGAGGAGAGAGGAGAGCGAGAGGAGAGAGAAGAGGGAGAACCCAGAGGGGAGGAACCCGGTGAAAGCGAGGAAGGAGAGGAACCAGGCGCAGGAGAGGCACCGGAAGGACAAGAGGCAGGAGCTCCCCTGACCGCGCAACAGAAAGAAGAGATCCTGACCCGCCTCAGAAAGATTCACAGCTCGACTGGGCACTGCAGCAACAGACACTTGGTGCAGACTCTTAAAAGACAGGGTGCCAGTCCTCAGGTTCTTCGTCTTGCTCGGGATTTCTCGTGTGATGTCTGTCGGGAGTGGTCTCGCCCCAATCCCCGCCACCAGGCGTCGTTACATGGGATTTCGAAGAAATGGGAAACGCTGTTGATGGACTGTGGCTATTGGCGACACCCCGTCACCCAAGAGTCTTGGTTGTTCTTGATGTCCATCGATGAGGGCAGTCGTCTTCGTGTGGGCCAGCTGCTTAAGACCGGTAGCCGCGCTAAGATTGTGACTGAAGAAGTGGAGAGATTCCTGCTTGAGCGTTGGTTTCCTGTGTTTGGCAAGCCTTCCGTGCTACGCACCGACGCCGAAAGCCCGTTGAGAAGCAAACAGCTCGATGAATTTCTAGCTGTGCGGGAGATTCAGTTGGATCATGTGCCACCAGAGGCTCATTGGCAGATGAGTCCGGTGGAGCGATCCATCCAGTCAACAAAAGACATCATGTGGAAACTCAGCGGCGAGTTTCCCGAAATGGAGACGAGGGAGCTCTTCAGCCGAGCTCTCTGGGCACAGAACCATCGAGACATGTACTTAGGTTACTCTCCCTTGCAACACGCCTTTGGTAGGACTCCCCAGGACTCCCGTAGCATAGGAGATCAAGAGCTTCGTGACCTGCCCGTGTTGACCGAGGCAGGAGTGTCTGCGGAACACGGACACAATGTGCAAGCGATGCAGTTAGCGGAAACCGCTTTCCTGGAGTCCCAAGCCAAAGAAAGAATCCGTAGAGCCGAAGCAGCCGGCCACCGCAAAATGAAACACTTTTGCCCAGGCGACCTTGTGTATGCTTGGAGAAAGGTGGTAGGCCGACAAGACGGAAACAAGAACTTCACGGCAGGTCGGTTTGTAGGTCCTTTTAGGGTGCTTGCCACCGAGACAAGAGGTGGCGAAGATGAGCTCAGGCCCAGCCAGTGCGTGTGGTTGTATAGAGGCAACCGCTTGACGCGCGCAGCCCCGCAGCAGCTGCGGGCCGCAACGCCCAGGGAGGAAGCCTGGAATGAGCTTGTAGACCCTCGGAAGGAAGTGCCATGGACGATCCACCAGATCCTGGCAGACTCCAAGCACAAGACCTACGACGATGCGGTCCCGGAGGCCGCAGAGATGCCAGAGGTCGTGGACCCCGACGAAGATCATCAAGAGCGCCACGGGGTCCCGCGGCGGCGGATGCGAGAGAAAACCCGGCCAGCAGAGGCCGGGGACCAACAGCGAGAGCGAGGCCGAGATCCCCAACGACGAGGTCGACAAGATGGCGGCCGAAGCCGCAGTCCCGCAGTGCCTGCCGAGGTGGAGGTGGAACCACGACCAAAGCAGGCCAGGGTGATCGAGCCTGAGGCCCGGGTCACTCTACCGAGACGCCTCCCACGGGAACACGAGCTGAGCAGAGAACCCTGCAACTACTGGGAGACCGACATGGCTGCCGTCTCCATCGAGATTCCCCTTCCTCAATGGACAGATCCACAGCGGAAGGAGATGATGCGGGACATGAGCGCGTTCGTGGTCAAGCAGATCAGGAAGCGGAACGTGGAGCTTACAGAGCGCAAGCTCACGCCAGAGGAGCGAGCAGAGTTCGACAAGGCAAAGGGCAAGGAGGTCAACAACTACGTTTCCTCCCGCGTCTTCAGCATGCTCCCCAACCATCTCAAGCCGGACCTGGCACAGGCCATGTCGATGCGATGGATCCTGACCTGGAAGACCGACGAGTCAGGTGGGAAAAAGGCTAAGGCCCGCTGCGTGATATTGGGTTACCAAGACCCCCAGTATGAACACCGGCCCACGGCAAGTCCCACCATGTCCCGGACTACCCGACAGATCTTCTTGCAAGAGTGTGCCAATCATGGTTTCAAGGTGCACAAGGGCGACGTCTCAGGAGCTTTTCTACAAGGGCGCCAGTTCCAGCGGGAAATGTTTTGCATTCCGGTGGATGAGATCTGTGCCGCCATGGGAGCCCCGCCAGGCTCCGTCATGCGACTGAACAAAGCAGCTTACGGATTAGTGGAGGCGCCATTGGAATGGTTTTTGACGATCTCCCAGTTCCTGGAAGAGCTGGGCTTTGAGCGACAGAAGAGCGATCCGTGCTGCTGGGGCCTTTTTGATGAGGCCCGAAGACCGGTCGGATGGATCTGCGGACACGTCGACGATTTCCTCTTCGGGGGCAACGAGGACAGCGAGCAGTGGAAGCAAGCCATCCAAAAGATCAAGGAGCGCTTCCGTTGGCAAGAATGGGAGTCCAATAAGTTCACGCAGTGCGGCGTGGTGATAGAGCAGACTAAGGACGGGTTCATCCTCAGCCAGGAGCATTTCCTGGACGACGTGCAGGAGATTCACCTCCCGGCGAAGCGCTACCACGAGCAGGAGCTGCCCGTGACTGAGAATGAGAGGCAACAGATGCGGAGTGTCCTGGGTTGCCTGTCATGGTACGCCTACCAGACGGGATACCACTTGAGCGGCCCTATCGGACTGCTCCTGTCACGGGTCTCCAAGGCTACTGTGGCGGACGCTGTGGAAGTCAACAAGTTGTTGAAGAAAGCGCGGACCATGCGACAGCACCGCGTTCGAGTACACCGACAAGAAGGACCTCTACACTTGGCTTGCTGGGTGGACGCATCATATGCCAATCGACCGGACGGTTCCTCCACCAAGGGGATCTTCATTGGATGGTCAACGGACCAGCTACTGGAAGGAGAACTCGCGAAGGTATCTCCCCTGAGCTGGCAAGGTGCCAAGATTCAGAGGACATGCCGCTCACCTACATCAGCCGAGACCAGAGCGGCTGTGGACGGCGAAGACGAGCTCTACGCAGTGAGACTCCAGGTGGCGGAGTTCGAGGGGAAGGAAATCAACCTACGCGACGTCGACGAAGCCGTGAAGGAGATCAGTGCTTCCCTAGTGTCCGATAGTAAAGGGCTATATGACAGGCTGCAGCAGACTGCTCTGACCCTGAAGGGGGAAGAGAAACGGTCAGACATTGAGTCCTTGTGCCTCAAAGAGGCAATCAACTCAACTGACCTGCAGCTGCGATGGGTACATGGAGACGCTCAGCTAGCGAACAGTTTGACTAAAGCGGATGAGCTTCATCAAATCCTCATGTTTCAATCTCTCGCCGGTCGATGGCGGATTGTATATGACGAATCATTGTTGTCCAGTAAGAAGCGTCGAGCCCTGCAGATGCATCCTCTTAAACCAGTGTGATTTTATGTGTGATCTCAGAGAAATTCGGGGGCATGCAATTTGCATTGTCCGTCAGGAGCATCAACTACCTTGTGCTGCCAGCCGCCCTTGGGGTTCGAAGGAAAAGAAGGCCGGTGCCGTGCGAATTGCAACCCCTAAGCCCTAGACCCTAAACGGGCTTCGGGGGATAAATGCTTCTTGGAGCCGTGGGGTCTGGCACAGTCGGGCTCGATAGGTTTAGGGTTAGGGTTTTACTTCCCTGTCGAAAGATCCAATGCTATCCGGATGGTTGATATGAACTCGAGCACGAAAAAGACATCAACTCACCAATATTCAATGGGAGCCCTATACGCACTCAACAGTCCCGACGTAGTTCATATTTTGCTGTAAGCTATAGGGAATAGATATAAGACAGTACGCATTGGGCTCAGGGTGCTAGGATGTAGGTCTGGGGAATGAGGGTTGACTTAAGGTGCTGCTGCTCGGGGTTAGGCTTAAGTTCCTGGGCATGCCACCCGGAATTACCCTGCAGCCGAAGCCGTTTTCAAAAATGTGAATCACTCACTAACCCTACGCCTCTGAAACTGCTGAGTACCGCAACCCTATAGAATCCTCATTACTCGAGTTGGGTAACCCACACCTGCACATCTCCCAAACTGCGATAGCCCGAAATCCTAGAGAAAAGTAGGTTATGACTCCTTGGACTGTGGCCCCTCAACTAGCAAGTGGCTCATGGTTTAAGGTTTAAGAGTTCTGAGAGGCTTCTACAAGCGTTCTTTACAAGCTTTAAGGGCATCTGCATGGCTGTCTATGTCGTTACGGGCTCTACAGAATTATGAGTCACAAGTAAGCCCTAGATACCCTTCATAGGTCAACAACATATACCTATACTATAACGGTGAAGGTTTGAGGGTTTAGCGATTATGGGGTTTAGTATAGGATAGCCCCATTCTGATGAGCATACGGCCCCTGTATGAAGCTCCAAAAACACATTCGAGGCCTCACCTCCTCGCTGGTGTCGGATAGCTCAGCCGCAGCAGCCTCTTCGTGCGTGTCCTTGCCGCTCTCGAGGATTACCTGGCTTTGGAAAGGGCTGTGTGTTTTCGCTGACGCCCCGGCATAGGATTTAGGGTTTAGGGTTGAAGGCTTTCGGGGTTTAGGGCCGGGGCGTTGTTCTGAACCTCCTTTTCCGACAGCTTCTCTCACGTTACTCACGAAAGGCCCTGGGGAGCCCCGAAGGCTTTGAGGTTCCATGTTCTGGGCTTTTAGGATTTGGGTTTCGGGCTGCGCTTGGGGGGGCCTAAGCGCGGAAAAGAAGATTACGAGACCCGGAACTGCAAGGTGTAAACCCTCGAAGGCCTCAAAAGGTGGGATGAAGGTAGGTGGGATATTCCCAAATAAGAATCCTTATATAAGGGATCCTTAATCCTACCTACCTTCATCCCACCTTTTGAGGCCTCCGACACCCTGAACCCATAAACCCTGAACCGCGCAAGCGAGATAGCGGCCTCGCCTCTTCTGGCTGAGCTCCCACGGCTCCGTTCGCCTCGTTGGGAACGAGGTCTTCCATGGCGGAGCGATGATAGTCCGGCGCGTCTGCTTTATGCCCTTTTCTAGTCCACCCTTTGAAAGGTGGCCCGAAAGGTTGCTTCGACCAGTAGCTGCGACGATGTCGAAGCTTATCAACAGTTGCCGTGACGCTGCGAGCCAGAAGCTATCGGATTCAGGGCGTTGAGGGTTTGGATGCCAAGAGCCGATGGGCGGGACAACAGGGGACTCTAATGTAGTACCCGAATAGTAGAATCCTTATTAATAAGGTACCCCTAACTTTCGGAAACTCCCATGTCCTTGAGGTAGCTAGGGAACCAGACCTGAGACTTGGTCCTAAACGCGGAAGCGCTTCTCTTGACATGTCATGGCCAGGCTGTGTAGCCACACTAAGGAGTCATGTTTGCTCCAACACCATAAACCGTGCTTGCGGGCCTACCGAAATTGAAATTCTGGGCCATGAACCAATAATCAGCATGACGATGATGCTGCTCGTCAGCTTCATCCCTCACCCCAGCCCACCCCCAACAGCAATACTACCGCCACCTCCACATCTACCACAACCGTTCTCAGTTTAAAAGACCACACAGCTCTAGGGGTGTGGTGTTGAATGCTCGGAGACGTACCCCGGCTTAGCTTGAGGCACGTCGTGGAGTCTGATGGTATTGCACCACGCGTGGTCTCCAATGGAGTTCCTTTTTGGAATTACCAATTTCATGACGAAGCTCCTATGATACGGAAAAAATCGTAACGAAACAGAAACTACGCACATTGGAGGCACGCACAATGGAGGGAAGGTCTATGGTTCGGGAGTCCTGTGTTTGTAGCTTATGTGGAGTGTGCTTGGGATCTGTATGCATATACAGACACGCAAAGGTACTTTCGTCCATAATTCTACGCAGAAATACCATACTGGTACTACTAGGACTCTAATGTACTCTGCAACCGTGTTCTAACAATGAATGAAGGTCCCTGTGCTAGAATTATAACCTTGTGCATGTCTGTGTCAGAGATAGATATACATAAATACATGGGTCCCGGACCATGTGGTGATGTCTCCAAAACTGAAAAGTTACGGGCCAGGGACGCTTGGAGCCGAAATGTGACTTGCTTCTTGACCGACGGCCTTGCAGTAATGTATCGGACATGGCAACAGTCGCAGGGATGGGGGAGTTTGGAAGGGGCCATCCTCGCGACAGTTGCTGTGTTTGGAACTCGATGTCGAAAAGATGCCTGCAAAGTGGTAACCATCATAAACAGTCACAATGTGGTGGCTCGGGGCTGGACCCGCAGGTGCAAGCAAGAACGCCAGAAACTGATACTGTGGAGATGATGCAGCGATGAGGATAATGATGCTGCTGATGACATTGGTAATAACGATGACATCTTCCCCGACAGTCCAGGGTCATGATGATCAAGACACAATATTCGCAAGTTCACCATCATGATCGTCATGAGCATAGGCTGCTTGTACAATTGCAGCCGTCGACGTCACGTGCAAAATGTATTTCCACTTCCCTTTCCCGGCAATCTGAGGCAATGTTTTCCGCCAAGCTCAAGAGACAGCAGCTGGATCACCACACTTGCCTCAACTTCGCTGGTTTGCTGGGGGCATCATTCACAAGACAGCACGCAGCTTGAATTAAGCGAGGGGGCGCAAAGGTGCGCTCGAATCCATACACGGGCAAGGGCTTGGGCTAGCACCGTCTTTCGTAGTGCAAACGTGGACGGACTTGCTGTTGCACGCTGCACAAACTTGTAAACTGTGCTGACTTTGATTCCATGCCTGTTCATCTAACTACTGATATCTTCAACGTGTAGTTGCCACATTGCAACTGAGGATGGGGATAAGCATGCTGTTGCTTTTCGGCTACTGCTGCTGCTGCTGTTGTTGTTCTTGATGTTGTTGTTGTTGCTGTTGGTGGCGGCTGTGTTGTTTTGGTGGTGGTGGTGGTGGTGGTGGTGGTGGTGGTGGTGGTGGTGGTGGTGGTGGTGGTGGTGGTGGTGGGGGTGGTGGTGGTGGTGGGGGTGGTGGTGGTGGGGGTGGTGGTGGTGGTGGTGGTGGTGGCGGCGGCGGCGGTGGTGGTGGTGGCGGCGGCGGTGGCGGTGGCGGTGGTGGTGGCGGTGGCAGCAACATGCAGCAACCGTAGCAGTAGCAGTAGCAGTAGCAGGAGCAGCAGTAGCAGTAGCAGTAGGAGTAGCAGGCGCAGTAGCAGCAGCAGCAGTAGCAGCAGCAGCAGCAGGAGCAGTAGTAGTAGTAGTAGTAGTAGTAGTAGTAGTAGTAGTAGTAGTAGTAGTAGTAGTAGTAGTAGTAGTAGTAGTAGTAGGAGTAGTAGTAGTAGTAGTAGTAGTAGTAGTAGTAGCAGTAGCAGTAGGAGTAGTAGTAGTAGTAGCAGTAGTAGTAGTAGTAGCAGTAGCAGTAGGAGTAGTAGTAGTAGTAGTAGTAGTAGTAGTAGCAGTAGTAGTAGTAGTAGTATCTGCAGCAGCAGTAGTAGGATCAGCAGTAGTAGCAGCAGTAGCAGTAGCAGGCATTGCCTCTAAATTGCAACTACCATGACTAAGAATGCTAGTGACATTCGATCCTTGCATCTAGAAGCTGGCAGTCGTCCCGAACTAGTCTAGCTGATGCATTTTACATTGCGGCTGCCAGAAACCTACACCCGAAACCGTAAACCATACGGTTTCTACTTTACGAGTGTGGTCAAGCCCGAAGCATTCCATCATGAGACTGAGGCGGGTGCCACTCCCACTTCTGATCCAAGCTCTGGTGACAAGGCCTCATGGGCCGGCTTACGTGTTCGAGCTTGCCTTAAGCCTGAAGAACCTACCTTTTCAGGGTTCCTTATTATGGTTTCCTTGCATAAGTCCTCAAAAAGGTAGGTTCTTCAGGGTTAAGGCGGGGTTCAGGGATCTGGCATTTTTGAAAGGATGTAGTTGTGGTCGAGGGTTCAATTTCAGCATGCACGAGGCGCATCCAGCGAAGAATGCGATGCTCGCGGCAGAATGCTAAGAACCGAACGAAGCATTGGATTTTCTCGAAACACCAAACTCAGGTTCCTGTGCATAACCACACCTAAACCCTAAACCCCTAAAAAATTGCTAAATGATAAACGCACCCTAAACCCTAAACCCGTAAAAAAAAAACCATAAACGCCCCAGAAATCCGATCTGAAGCAGGTTCAAGGGGCAGGTTTGGTCGGATGTCGATGGCAGGCTAGGGAACTTCAACACTTCGGGCCAAGACTCCGAGCTCATTTAGGGTTTAGGGTTTAGGGTTTAGGGTTTAAGGTTGTCAAAGTTATGGTCCCTTTGTGGGTCCCTAATATAGTACGGCAGCTATTATTTAAGGTACCCGAAACGGGACCCTAATTTAGACAACCACCCATATAGTACTTGGAGGTCCATAGGTAGTTATAAGTGGGGCTATAAGTAGGGTAACTATTCTTATAACCCATATTGGACTTATAACTGTACTTATAACTGCCGATGAACCTCCAAGTAGAAGTCTCAACAAAGGTGAATAGTATTGCTATGTATTCAAGCGGGCGGCGGGGGGTGCTTGTTTCATGCGAAGCCCTACAACGCCACACTTGTTACCGGATGTCTGGGTCCCGGGTTTTGGACCTAGGGCTTTGCACAAGCATTGGAGACCGTCAAGCGACTTCGTCGACCCGAGCAAACTCAGAAAAGTCCAGCACGAGCCTAGACGCCAAACATACCACAGAACCCCCTATGAACCCATATAGATCCCTCGAACCGTACCCCGTATGAACCCATATAGATCCCTCGAACCGTACCCCGTATGAACCCATATAGATCCCGCAAACCGTAACCCCGATGAACCCATATAGATCCCTCGAACAGCCCTTAATATGCCGTTAGCTTTCCCAAAGGGTCCAAGTATCATGCTGGTATATACTTATAGGGCATTTTGGGGGTCTAAGTATGTCCCATGATGATACTTGGGCCCTTTGGGTTGATAAGCTGGCGAAGATGGCCAGCTCGCAATGCCACGGGAGCCCGGCCCGATCCGCAGAGCGTAGGGGATGCTGGCAAGGGGCAAAGAGATCAGGGCTTAGGGCTTAGGGTTCATAGTTTTAGGGGATTTAGGGGATTCAGGGCTTAGGGGTTTAGGGCTTATAGGGGCTAGGGTTCATAGGTTTAGGGGATTTAGGGTTTAGGGTTCAGAGGTTTAGGGTTAGGGTTGATGGGACTTCAGGGCTTGGAATTCAGGGTTTAGGGCTTGATGAGATTTCGGGCTTCAGGCTTGCAAGGTTAGGCCCGGTTAGGCTCATGGGAGTTCGGGTTTAGTACTTTGCAGGGTTTAGGTAGGTCCTGAGGTATCACTACCATCCCTTCTGGATGGAGGACTTTATGATGGCAAGGGACTACAGGAGGGGAATCGATCACAACTCAACAACATGAAACGTTGTTCGAGCATATTGGCAATCCTGTTGGTCAGGGCTACATTGGACTAAAGCCGCCTTTGTGCTTAGCAGTGGGCTTGCTTTCGTTGCCAAGGAAAAGGAACTTCGCATGTGCTCGATGATGTCAGCTTGTGGTGATAGCAATGACTTGGCCTAAGATCCCAGAACCCTAAACCCTAGGATCCCTAAGATCCCTAAACCCTAAACTCTAAACCGAAGTGAAAGGCAAGAAGCAATGGTAAGCTGCCGTGGGCAATACCGAGCGGAGGCTTCGATGACTTACAAAAAAACGAACATGCGAAGCGTTGTCTCAAGATGTCCTGAAGTCTACATGAGGTTTTGTCCTCAAGGGCGGAAATGGCGAGTATGAGGCTGGTTGTAAGCACCTGCAACATACAGTCTTCTAGATAATCCCACATACTTAAACAGGATATAGAAATAACATAAAATTCTAAACAACGTCTGCAAAGAACCAACATGGGCTTCAAAAGCTATGCAACTGAAATGTCCAGGGTCTGCCCTGTCCACGTGATGTGAAGCCTAAGCTGCGTCCGACTTATGATTATGGCCTGCAACCAGAAACGGGATTGATGGGCTGGCGCATACACAGCACCGACAAAAAGCATGGCCTTATAGAGCCTTAGGGTTGTATGGTAGGGGTTACATAAACTTAAAGCGGCTGACAACCGGTTGAAATGAAGTTCCACCTCTCTGCCTGAAAGCCCCAGAGGGTGCGAACAATACTAAAGCTGCATACTGTGTACGACCGCATCCCAAACCCCAAACCCCGGATCTCAACTCGTGGTTACCCAGGATGCCCAGAAACCTAGGAATAAAACGGGTCCCGTCTTTGGTATTGGTTACCTTTTTCAGGACCCTAGGACTACAAAAAGGGAAAACGGGTACTACTGGGCATCCGAGCTATTTATGCTACTTCAGACTGCGAAAGCTCATGATTGGCCCTACCACCTCACCATGGAAGAGTGGTCTTTGACGAGCACTGGCCTGTCGCCCATCTTGCTGGCAGCATGCAGACAATCATCCGAGCCTGCCGGAGTGACAATTGAGGTGTTGATGTATCGCAGGGGTCGGAATGATGACAAATACTCTTCCCGTGAAATCAGATATGTAATACTGTTTAAGAATCACACCCCCAAACCCTATTGAAAAACTACTACAATGGCCTCTAAGATGTATCCTGCCTTGCAGTTGCAGCCGGCCATCAGAGAGGATCCAGTGCTGCCGGCCCTCCGGGCTTAGGTTCAGACGGTTTGTGGGTTTAGGGGTTTAGGCACAGCCACCTGAACATGAAATGCACCATCACGAACGTGACCATCACCACCACCCATCACATGATTCTCGTGACTCTTAAGTGTGGCGGTGTTGCTTGTGGTAATTGCGGTGGTCGTGTCGCTACTACTGCTGCGGTGATGTTGGCGTTGTCTTTTGAACTTTTCTGGTAATGGCGGTGCTTTTCAGCCGCTGCTTGCGTTGTGCTGGTGGCCGTTCTGGTTGGTTCTGCTGGCTATGATTCTATCCCGCGAGGGGTATCAGAGCAAAAAAGTGTTACGGATCCGTGGCCCAGCCACGACTACAGTTGGGCGTCTCCCGCAAACCTATCTGTCCGTTCGAGATCCGCAAGCCCGGAATTGCAGCAAACCTGGCGATCAGACACCATACAGTTCATGGATGCATACACCCAGATAGCTCTCGGCTCTGACCAGAACAGGTATTTAGTATTCAGGGTCTGAGCAGCGCAACATAATGATCGCGCATTAGGGTTTAGGGTCATTTAATCTACTTTTTGGGTTTTACGGTTTTAATGATCAATGCCTCTGGATATCATCGTTTCTGCGACAGAAACGACTCATGTCACTCGACAGTGATAGTGAGTCGCGAACCATTCCAGCTGGGCTGTTGCACAATTGCACAACCCTTACCTTAACCTTGAAGAACCTATGTTTTTATGGCTCCTTATTTTGATTTCCGTATACATGTCCTTACAAAGGTGATGCCTTCAGGGTTAAGGTAAGCCCTCAACTCAAAGAGGGCGCTTCTCTGCACTTCTTTGTCTTGACAAATTCTGGTGGGCAGCGTCCACCTTACTGTAGACACCCGATCCGAACACGTGCCGGAACCAAAACGCTGAGGCAAACCCAATCTCAAACTTCAATGTGAGAGACGGTTCAATCTACATCTCAAAACTCTACATTTCGGGGTGTCCGAACATGAAGGGTACCTTATTTTGGGGTCCTTATAATAAGGATCCTACTATTTAGGGTACTATCTTAGGGTCGCCTTTTTTCGGAAACTCCCGTTTCAATCAGCCAGGCTGCAAGATCCATCCACGAAACTGATCTGAAAGATACCCACCCGAAGGGTCCAAGTACCTATATAGTATATGAAAGTAGTCCCTATATAGGTACTTTAGGACCAGAGTATCTAGTATATTGGGGGCCAGTCGGATCCAAACTGTGTGGGCCCAAAGGCGAGCGTTTTGCCTTTCGCATGACCGGTCGAACGTGAGCCTAACGCGGGATGGCGCCTGTTTGAGAGTACCCCCCAAATCTACAAGGGCAGGATGGTTGCTGTTTGAGAGCCTATACCCAAATCTACAAGGTCAGTACTTAAACTCTGAACCCTAGTCCCAAAGCTTTGTGCTCCTTTACACTGCGTGTGGTTGCCGTATCCCCCAGTAGGGGCTTCCAGAGGAGTTTCTCCCCGGTGCTTAATGAACTCAATCGCACCCTAGAGCCCTAACTGCAAGAAAGGGCTCCTGAACATCAACGGTCGTCGGTCGATACACAATCGACCCGAAAACCTAAACCCTGAAGCGCTAGGGCGAGGGCGGACCAGGAGCATGAGCACCCCTGCTTTCACGCTGATCACAGGAACGAGGCGGGAATTGATCAGGAGTCTGCACTAGTCTAATCTACGCCCCAAGCTTGCCCTACGCCTTGAACTCTGATGCCTATACCCCCAGGGCCTAAAACCTGAACCTTAGATCCTTAACTTATCCCCAAACCATCCTGCGCCGCAAACCCGAAACCCTAGCACACCAAGTGAATCAAAAGGTGCGTGCTGAAGTGACAAGTCGTCCTACTCCTGGGCCGCTCTTTGGCGAGGAATCATTCGGCGGAGTCGACTCTCCATCGGAGGAGCCTTGCTGATGAAGTGCTTTACGATGCTTCTGGGCCTTACTACAGTGAGTAATGGCTTTATCCTTAATTCAGGGGCTTGGTAGCGTTTGGTAGGATTGTCATATAGCTGCCTCGACATTCGAATCGGGTTTTGGGGTAATCTTATGCATGAGTATACAGGGGCTGCTGCGATGCAAGGTCCTTGTTTATAGCCTTATCACAGACAGAAGCAAGTCTTTTGACCGAACTTGCTGGGGCAAACTGAAAAAGACGCAGTTGCTTAACACTTCTGAAACCCCTTCAAAAATTACCTGTGAACGCGCCAAATCTTTCGGAAAATCCTGAAACACCCAGCAAACTCTTGCAAACTCTGATTAACTCCACCTGAAACCATATCAAACCTGATACCACCCCTGAACCCGAAACCCGAGAACCCTAAACCCTATTTAAACCCTAAACCCCTACATCCCTAAATCCCCGTTTAAACCCTAAACCCGTAAATCCCCATTTCAACCCTAAACCCCTAACACCCCCCCCGTAGATACGACCAGCGGCTCGTCTCCAGCTCTGGCTCGGAGGGCCGTCCACAGGCCGGTGGGTTCAGCAGGAAATCGTGGAGCACGAGGATTCTGAGCTCGGCTTGAGGTTAGGGTTTAGGGGATGGGGCTTAGGGATTAGGGTTTAGGGTTTAGTTAGGGCTCAGGGATTGGGGTTTAGGCATTAGGGCTTAGGGATTGGGGTTTAGGGTTTAGGGATGAGGGCCAATGATTAGGGTTTAAGGTAAGGGATAAGGGGGACTTGCAGCTCGGTTTGGCATGGCGGGCATTGGAGTTCTTAAGCGGTTTATCGTTTTGGGGTTATATAAAGGCTTAGGACAACGGGGTGTGAGGATTTCCGGTGCCGGATTTCAGTTTGGGTTTAAGGGCTCAGGGTTGTCTAGCATAAGGCTTTTTGCCCAAGACTACCAATCGCTCGCTGCTGAAGTAAAGGCCTTATGAAGCTCCATCAAAAGACCATGGAGCTCCTGTAAAGCCCTACAGCACTTTGCAAAACCAGACCTAGCGTGTTCCACCGCCAGTCAAGGGTTCCATGTGCGTTATGCTTCAGGGTGTTGGGGTGTTAAGGTTTACCGAGTTTTATAGAGTTTAGGGTTTGTGGTTTGTGGGTGTAGAGTATCGGGTTCAGAGACGTCCAAAGAAGCACGAGAAAGACGGTTACAAGCTAGGTAACGTACGAATGCAGATGCAACAAGAGTAACGATAAGGAGACTTGCTTTTCATCCCGTCCTTCAAGTACCACCCCCAAACCCCCGATCCTGCGCAAACCTTCGTACAAAGCCATAAAAAATGCTACAGGCCTCAAGCTCCGAGCTACAAGCCTCAAACAAACTAACACCGTAAGAACCTGAACTGTAACCCAGGGCTTTACTTGCCGAAGTCTAAAGAAAAACGCTGTAAGATCGCTATAGGATCTCAAAGCTTCCATTGAAGGATCCTAGGTAACTGATAACTTCGGGCTGCAGCGGCTTGGGGTTAGGCTCTGGGCTTCCGTCCAGGACTCTCAAAGCCCTGAAACCGAAAAGCACCAAATCGAAAACTTCGGTGTGCCTGAACCTTACATTCTAAGGGTCGGTGTCTTGGATTTTTCAGGCTGCAAGCTTTCAGACTTGGATGTTCTGTTGACACAGTACGGTATGTACGGTGCCTAAGATGCTTCGTCGGGGTTTTGCGCAGACGCACGAACTCAAGCAAGCCTCGAAGCAGAGCTCGATCTACAGCTTATTTGCAGTGTTGCTCGGCACAGGGGTTGAAGGTTTTATTCCAAGACACGACTGGGAAGCTCATCCTATCTCGCTATTCTCGCTGCATCCCTACGCTTTCAACTGTCAATTCTTCTGGCTGCGAGATTTTTCGAAGCCCTTTAAGACCCAACAAGTACTCTAAACCATAAACCGCTGAACCCTAAACCCCTAAACAAGTACCCTCTCCAGAATGCCATGGCGCAGAAATTGCACCGGCGCCACAAAACGGAACCGCCACTGCCTCGAGGCAGTCGATCCGAACAATCGAATTTAGGCTTCAGGGTTTAGGGTTTCGGGCTTAGGGTTTCCGGTTTTGTGGGTTTAGGGGTTTAGGCGTTCGGCTCGTTCTGAGTCGGGACTCTAGACCACTGGAGCAGAAGTAAAAACCATGAAAACACCAAGAAGCAGAGGAAGGCTCTCTTTTCCTGGCACTTGTGCCAGCAGAGATGCCTACCCAGAGGCCCCATAGTAGTTCTTTTTTGGGACTACCTTATAGGATTCTATATATGAACCCCAAAAAGGAACTACTTTGGGGCCTCTGGGTGAACTAGTATGCACCACTTCCCGGCATGGGACTTAAGGGCACAGGGCTTGTAGGGTCGCGTGGGTGCAGGCATAGGGACGCTCACGATCATAATCTTGCTACCAGTCATGATGCTTACATCTGTCTATTCGTACATGAGCATACACACGCACTCTCTCTCTCTCTCTCTCTCTATCTCTCTCTCTCTCTCTCTCTCTCTCTCTATCTCTCTCTCTCTCTCTCTCTCTCTCTCTCTTTCTCTCTCTCTCCTTCTCTCTCAGGTCTCACTCTCTCGCACTCTATGTATCTATATACTTTGCTGAGACATGAACACAACTGTCTTTAAAATGTATCGAGGCATATATATATATATGTATATATATATATATATATATATTATGTTGTACATACTTATATATATATATATATATATATATATATATTATGTTGTACATACTTATATATATATATATATAAATATATGTATACATACGTATGTATGTGTCTGAGCACGTGAAGCTAAGAGTTCTCCGATGGCAGGTGCCACTATCGCCGAAGCATGACTTCAGATCTCCCAGACGTTGAAGAACCGGCCGCTGATTTCGAGACGTACCCTCAACACAATAAAAGGGCCTGTAATCGCTAGAATTGGGGTATGGGTGTAGTATGACCCTACCAAGAAACCCTAAGCTACTGTGGAACAACATAGGAATCGCTCAGGCTCCATGTGACCTGATTCGTTAACAAACGAAATTAAAGGCTGGGAGCTTCGGGCTCGTGGTAATAGGAGGGCCTAATAATAATGAAAATAATAACTTTAATAACAATAATAATAATTACCCATACTGATACTATTTTGGGGGTTCCGTATGATAACTATTGTATAGTGGGCCCCAAAACCCTATTCATTATTAAGGCAGCAATATTTCAGCACAGATTGTGCAACTGAAAAAAACCGATACTCCGAAACTTCAGACCAGGTCGCCGTACTACTGTGATGGCCAATGGCTTGAGCAAGAGTGCTCAAATGCTCATGCTACTCCTACTAACACTGCTGTTACTACTCCTGCTACTGCTGCGCTGCTGCTCCTGCTCCTTGTACTGCAAGTGCTACCGCTATAGTAGTACGAGCAGCAACGGTCGCATCCACCTTTTCCACACTGTTCACACTCCACGAACCCCTTCCACACCCAAACCCTTCGAACCCATAACAAGGCAAGCTGTTGAAAAGACTGGCGAGGGCCTTTCCGGAGTCGTCAAGTACTCCACGGTAAAGCCTGGTTGTAGAAAACTCAGCACATAGAGCGTGCTGCTTAATGATCTTGCAGCTTATGATTTGCCTGAAGTTGTAGAGTTTAAAGACGCAAACTTCCCTGTGCAACTTGGGTACATCCGGACATTGCAGACTCCAGCCGGCTAAAAACTGTTGGGTTCAGTGAGTTTAGTACATAGGTTCGAAACAGGCCAAACGTCCAGATACTCCGGACTATACTGGAAGAGTGTTACCATGTTGCCGGCCCCTACAATAGTAGGTCCTCGAAGAGATCACGCAGCTATTATGGGCCAGCGCAGATCACAAAATGACAAACAGCTCTTCAATCATCACAACTCCGCAGCACTTGCTCCGTTCTGGTAGTCGAGCATGCATATACACATACGCATAATACCTACGTACATACATACATACGTCCGTGCACAACACACACACACACCCGCGCGCGCATGATCTCGCATGCAGATACCTGTACGCACGTTTTTGTACTTCGTTGCGCACCTAATAGCTAACTACTTAGTTTATTCATACCAAAGCTATATGGCATATACGAACCTGTAGCAGTGTGGGTATGGGTGTGCACTCTGTCGGTTCCGAAACTGAGATGTAGTGTTGACCGTGTGCCCGGCCTCCAACCAGCGCTCCAATGAGTGTCCACAGCGGCACGATCGCGGCAATTACCAGCGATGATTTCCTTCGCTGGCAGTGCTCATTAGCCCATTATTCCCTTGGCATCGTCCTCCTCCAGTTCATGCCTCTTACATTCCGCTCTTCCACCCTGTATGCAACCTCCGAGAACCCGAAACTCCAATATCGGGACTTAGGTTCATCAAGCTCCGAGCTTTTTTCCGTGAGGACAGGCGACATGGAGCCCTAAATGCTCCAACCCCAAAAGCGCCAAACTCACAACTTGCACAATGCACTGCAACAGCCTGAACATACAGTCAGGCTCGCAAGTTAAGGTTGACTAATAATTAAGATTCAACTGAAAGCTTCGAGTACGACGTGTGGCGGCTTTCCTGATTCCTCTTTCAGTTTACGTAAACATGTCTAAGCCTTGGTATTGAGCCACAAACCTTTGCCAATTTCGGTGCAGCTCAAGACTCAACCTAACCCTGGTGAGAACGCAAGCACCGACAAATCCTAAAGCACCTAAAATTATACAAAGGAACCAAAAAATCGTATATACTTGTAATTTAGGGCCCCTATAGTACATCACGGAGGCTGCGCACTGGTTCATTCATCTTCTCTCTTGTTGCCAGGGCTCTGCGATTCCGAAAGCGTGGCGGGACCATCAGTCAGTAGGGAGAACCTGCAGCTAATGATCTTTCGATTGTTCATTGGGGGCGTATCCCCCAAACCGAGTTTGACCCAGGCCCTGCGCGCTACCCTAAACCTTACCTTAACCCTGAATAACCTACCTTTGTAGGGTTCCTTATTATGATTTCTTTATATAAGTCCTTAAGCATGTAGTAAACATGTAGGCTCTTCGGGGTCAAGGTAGACCCTAAACCCGAAAAGCCGAAGCTGAGAAGTGTTTGCTCTGCAGGGCTGGCAGGGAAATCACACAGAAGCTCAGCGGATCTCAGCGGCACGGGTCCGACACTGCGCTAACCCTAATATAGGGACCGTAATTATTTGAACAGGGTTTTGGGATACTGTAATTATAACGGAGATCCGCAGAATAGTAGTGGTAAGTATCGAAGCCCCTGTACTACAAAGTTCATCTCCTAGGAGGCCAGGTTGAAGAGGTGTAGGGTGTAGGGCATAACTACGAATGATGATATAAGCCCTGCATGACCCATAATAAGGAATATAACATAATTCCCATAGCTTCGGGTCCTTAAGGTAATGCAGGATTTATATCATCAGCAGTAGGGCTCAGGGTTTCGATGATAGACCCCGACCTCTGATCGTATTCTCTAGACATTCTGCTGCATCAACTATTATCGGGGCCTGAACGAGCAGAGTAATTAGCATTTTCGGGTATAGGATGGTACCACCAAAGGAATAATATTGGTCATATTTTCGGCTTCTACATATTACCTGCCTGACCCAATCTGCCTTCGTTGAACGCACAATCTGGACTCTAAGTCCTTGTATACCACGATGAGACGGCAAGTTAAAACACCCAATGCAAAACTTCAATACCCCTACTCCAAGAACCGCTAAGCTGCAAGACCAACTACCGAACACACATCACCTCCCCTGAACCGCAACCCCTAAGCTTCAATAAACTCACAGAAATTGGAAAATTGCCTATACCCATAGGCTCCAGAGTCGTTCCTTTTGGGGAATACCTTCTAGGTTTCGAAATATGAACCCCGAAAAGGAACTACTATGGAGCCTATGGGTAGTACCTTCGGGAACCACCTAACTTTTCGAGGAGCAGGCCCACACTGAGCTTTTGAAAATTTCCCGTGGTGGTGGTGGTGCTGACCTGAAATGCAAGGGCCAGGGATTGAACGGATTCTTGCTTTGGGTTGAGGGTGTGGCTTGTCGGGCTTGCGGGAAAAGTTAAGGAATACGACACCTTCCCTAATGCCTCAAATCTTGCGCTTCATAGGTTGGGCATGCCCACTTACAGTAGTAGCTGCCATAAAGTACGGTTGTAGGTATACTCGGGCCCTATAGTAACCTTTTCTTTTCAATTAACAGACGGTTTGTCGGATCCCATCGATGTAGCGTATATACGAACTACCACGTTCCGTCCAATCGCTTAATTAGGCTGCTACATTGCATTACCAAGCCCGTGCTGGCCTTGTGCTGTGGTTTGGGCTCACCGGAAATCGTATAACTTGAGGATTCCTCCGGATGTTAGGGTTTAGGGTTGAGGTTTAGGGATTTAGCCAACTGAGAAAGTCCGTGGGATGGGAGTAGGACCTGTGAACCCTTAAGGGCCCCGCTATAAACTTGTGAAACTATAAATTCAGCAAGCCGACCCTAAACCCGGAACCGTAATCCCGCTCTGTCCGAACTCTCAAGAGGATCTCTGTCCAGGCTCAATGCCGGCTTATCAGCAAGACTTAAAGTAGACCCCAGGAATAGTAAGCCCTTCTGCCATAAAAAGGTTTATAATGTGGATCCTGATGTGACGCCCCTGAAAAGCAAGGGTTTGTTAGTCAGGGGTCTCCATTCGTCTTTAGGTTTGAGTCCGTTTCCTGAGCACACACACAACCCCCTCCGCAGAAGCAACAGAGTCCCCCAACTGCCGATGCTGAAACCTGAAGCCACAGCTTGGGACTTTAGGAGTCTCAGGTTTGTCTTCACGCTTTTAAGGTTTGGGGGGGGTTGCTGAATTCCACGGTGTACAAACAGGGCTGATGGCCTTGGGCTCATGGGCTTCAACGCCTGAACACTTGCTGTTGGGTGTTGAGGTACACCGTTACACTGTGTAGAGTTTAGGGTGTAGTGTAATGTATCATGCATAATATATAATAAGGAGCCCTACAGAAAAACATTGGTAACTCTTCGGGTAGTGCGACTCATTGGCTTTGCTCCCGAAGGGCTTTCAGCGTTCCCTCCAGCCCCAGGACGTTTTGGCCGCCGTACGCCGGGGCCACTAAGCAAGCGTGCCACTTGCTGTGTCCTGGCACGGCTTTCGGGCTTCTTCAGGGTGACGGGTCTTCCGAGAAAGCCTGTATAAATCCAAAACGAGCAGTGCCATCAATACTTGTGTCTGTCCTTCGCCTTTTTCTTGTTGAATACTTGGCTGTACAGCAGCCGAAGGAAGATCATGGAAGGCTCAAACACTCCTGTTCATGGGGCCTCCGGCAACAACAGCAGCAACAGCAATACAAGTAGGAGCAGGAACAGGAATGGGAACGCAACAACAACGCAACGCCAATGCCAACAGCCAAAAGCCCAGCGGAACGCTGCAGCTTGCCTTCGATTCTCTTCGAAAGTTCTCATGCAGGAAGCAGGAAGAGCTTCTGGCTTATAGGAACCTCTGACCCAAAACCGAGAAGAGCTGCACGTCAATGCTTAGAAGCCAGCTGGGGCTCGTCGAAAGATGGCGCATCTTTATGGTAACAACTGCAACGACACTCTGTCGAAAGCACTTCGCCGAAATCGGGCGATACCCCACGTCCAAAACATGTGCGGCAAGGATGTGAAGCCTATGTCTGTTGATGGGCGCACATGCATGATTTTCTGATTGTCAAGGACGGTCAGTATCTTTGTGCACAAACTCGACTGCGCCGGTGATGCACTGCCATGGGGCGGATGGTGACGATAAAGACGCTAGTGATGAAGACTGTTGTGATGATGATGACGATGATGATGGTGATGGCTATGGCGAAGAAGAGGACATGATCGATGAGGATGATGGCGACCATGGTGACGGCTTATTGCGGTTGGTAATGGAGCAGCATATCCATCTAGCAACATAGTGATAACTAGTACTGCTGTTGATGTTCACGATGATGCTAATGATCTGCTGCTCGTGCTAGTTTTGCTGCTAGTGACTTAGGAAATCTGCTGCTGCTCCATATGGAGAAATCGGAAGAGGGGAAGGACGATATCTTCGGCCAGCGCATCGGATCCCTGGATCCTCTTAGTGAGTCAGCTTCAATCTTCAAGCTTCAGGGTTTCAAGGTTAGGGGTGTCGGCGGCTAGGGTGTTTGGACTGGGGATACCCCGAAGTTGGTTGGGTGCATAATTAGGCGATACGACATCGAACCCCATGGACAAGTACATTGGACATGATTACAAGCTTGCCCCCTAAATTCTAAACCCCAAAAACCCTACCCCCCCAAACCCTAAACCCCAAAACTCTTACCCCCAAAACCCTAAACCCTTAACCCCCAAACCCGCTCGGTCCGTAGTGCCAGGTGAGGACATCGGAGAGAAATATGAGCCTTGGTGGGACGGCAAGGACCTAGGACCTAGTGTAGGCGCCTTGATAGGTACACTGATGTTTGGGGGTATATTATACTATAATCATAATGAGGAGCCCACAAGATAGTTTAGGTAATTGTTCAGGCCCCTATAGTGACACTTCCTCTGCTGCAGCCGCCGCTGGTATCTCCGATCTAGCGGCCAGCCGAAGCAATCCGAACCCCACACTGCATCTTAAAGTAAATCTCATCAGTGGTCTGGTAGCAGGGAGAAGGGACGTTTGCAATGCTCTTTGGGAATGGCTCTTCTTGTAGCTTTACGTCGTTAGCTTGCAAGGAACGCCCGATAGGTATATGCAAGCCGGAAAGAACATACGGTTGAAATCTTTCATGTAGAGCCCTGGTTAGTAAACTACCCTACGTCAAAAAGGGATCCGAACCAGTATTAGGGCATTTCAAGAAGGTCTCCAGCTTTGTAGAACCCTTTTAGGAACCCTTCTTTTCGGGCCTGGGGTACCGTCCCAGAACCCTAAACCCTAAACCCATGTTAGAGTTCTGCGAAGCTTGAGAGGCCCGACAGTCAGAACTGCCCTCGAAGTTTAATCGAAGCCCACCTTCAGCTTTGAGTCTCAGGGTTTCTAAACATTGTTCTATGATGTCTTAGGGGCTTTGGCTTTGGGGAGTAAGTAGGTTGTATGTTTTAAGGGTTTGGGGCTTTAGGAGAGCGCCCTTATGCGTCGATGCCAGGGGACATAACGAGACCTTGCACAATTAGGATGGCGTAATGAGCAATAACGGCTTTTGAATTTTTGTAGCGATCCGGACTTGAGGGGTTTAGTCGGACGTGCACCTCAAAACAAGGTTCAACAGCTCGGTTCGGCTTGCTTCCAGGTTCAGACAGCAGTTTCGGGCTTAGGGAAAACAGGGTTCGGGATCAGCCTTGAATGTGCATGACTAGCTCTTGGTGCAAAGGCTTGCAGCAACCTCTTCACTAACTGTTGAAGCTCTTTCATTCCAAAGCCATGAACTGAGCAGCAAAACTGTAGAACCCTCTTCTGCCCACCCTGAAAGCCGACAAGCATGCTTCAACACCATACTAGATCCTACAAACCCTCCACTAACATAGAATAACACAGTAACCCTAAACCCTGAACCCTAAAAACCCTAAACCCTAAACCCCCAACCCCAAACCTCTCTAAGAGTCGCCTTTCGGCTCAGCTCTGCCGTGCTGCATCAGATAGACGGGCGCCGCGATGGCAGCCGCACGCTTGGGCATGTGAAGCCTGAAAAACAAGAAGGCTGTTGAGGGGTTCAGCCTTTGCGGTTTGGGGGTTTAGGGTTTAAGGAAAACTGTGCACAAATGAAGAAACCGCAGAGAAACCCCTTTGCTTCATGCGCCATGTTGAAAGTCTGCACATATGAACCTAAGACCTAAGAAGTGTAAGAATCAACACTGGTCAATCAAGTCTTGTCTCGCAGGCTACATGGTATCTAAAGGAATTGCACAGTAAGGGCCAATCTAGTACCACTACTATAACAAGACAAGAGTTACTATGACACTCGAGCCTATGTACGTACTATAAAGCCTTCTCTAAGTGAGGGAATTCCTTGAGCTTTCGACTGGCAGGGTCCAGTCGGCCAGAATTGTTTTGTGCTACCGCGAAGAGGGTCCGTGCAAGCTTCTGTTGAACTCTGGCAATACTGTAATAGTCGGAAAGTATACCTCGAAGTAAGCATGTTATACCAGGCCACGGGAAATTGATGCCTGAACTCTCATGCCATCCCTGACGCCAGAGACTTTTAGAGCATTGGACAAGTCCGCCGAGTTGCTGCAAAGCTCGCATGAAGCAAACACCGCCCAGATTGCCTGCCACGGTGATGACATCATCACTAGCCCCCCGTTTCGGTAAGATGTTCCATCCATGCTACGGCTACTACGACGACGAGAGCCACGACGAACAACGACGACGACGGCAACCGTCACAACCAACACTACTTCGCGCTTGTACCTGTCCGGCTTCAGTGTCGTTGCGCTCGCATAGCAAGACTCTGTGCTTGGCAATTCCACTTTGGGTCTACTTTCAACCAAAGGAATCGCTTGAAGGTTTCTACGGCTGTGGTTTGGCAGAAGTTGAGATTTCTTCCTGCAGTGTTGAGGCCCCGAAACCTCCGGCATGACGACTTTTGCGCCAGGGTGCAGAGGATCACAGATATGTAGAAGAGAGCATCGGCATAGCCATGTTTTGCCACGCCACTGCCCATCCTTCAGGCCAGCGAAGGCTAAGGGCTCTGGTTGCAAGACGGCTTAGGGTTTCAGTGCTCGGCCTTTTGTACCTTTCCTAAGACTACTCATCCAGATGGATGGTGCTTTCTCTCGGCTGTAGGTGTCGACAGGGCTTCTAAGTGCCGTGTTCTGGTGTGGGCTCAGACGCTCGGACTTTGCACGAGCTGTCGGCACTGGCAACAGCTCGGACCTGTTACGGCAAGCATGGCTGGTCCTCAAGTCCAGGGTTTCTTCCATTTGAGGTTATGTCGGCTTCAGGTGGGCAAGTGCCATGTAAGATCCCGTAACGGCGTTTTATCTTTGAAGTTGTCCTTGTATTCGTGCGAAGCAGTAGAAGGCAACTGCTGGTAGATGTGTAACACTAGTTAGATTTGTAGCACTAGTAGTAGCAATGGAACAAGCATGGTAGCAGCAGCAGTGTGGCCGAAACAGTAGTGATATATACGCACCTGCCCATGCCGATTGACCTGCATAGGTTGAACTACCCATAGGCCCCATAGTAGTTCCCTTTTGGGATTACCTTATAGAACTCAAGATATAAACCCCCCAAAAAGGAACTACTATGGGGCCTATGGGTAGTGGTCACCGGTTCCACAAAGCCCCAGGCAAGGCTCTTGATCAAGTTGCCGGTGAGCATCCCAACAAAGCAGCTGTACCTCAGCTGCGAACCACAACTGGGTTTAGGGTTTACCTGGACCCCAAAAGTATGTAGAACAATAGCCCCTATAGGGTTTTGGGCCATTATTTAACCTACTTTGGGGGTTTAGGTAGGAGTTTAGGGGTTTGGGGTCGATGCGGTATGTGAGATTGAGAAAAGCCTTGGGTACAATCGAGCTTCAAGCAAACCTCTCGGGTCGCTCTCAGAGGGGTGTGGAACCTGCCAACACCTGTGCGTGTTAGGCCTGCGGCGAACTTCGTTGAAAGCTTTCTTGAAGACTAAGGGGCTGGAAATGCAAAGTTTGATTCTTGCACGTAGGGTTTAGGGCGTTAGGATTTCGGGCTTCAGGGTTTAAGACCTCGTGGCATAAAACTTTCATCGAAGGATCTTGGCGCCTTTTAAAGCTCGAGGATTGAAGGCCGAGGGTTTAGGAGCCTCAGTGCGATGATGGTGTGGGTTAGGGACATGACGCACTGAAGATGCCGTACGAGGAGGAAGCTTCGAATCGAAACTTAAAAGCACAAGCCCAATAAACATGAGCTACTGAGGCCCACCCCTTCATGAAGTTACCATCACGAGGTTGATGTTGAGGTGCCTGTTGTGGCGCCCTCAATCCTGAACTCTACTGTACCCAGTCATGGTCCAGGTTGCTCCGTCACGCAGATAACATCCGCCCAGCCTATAGCATCGGAAACTCGGGGGGGTGGGAAGGAGGGGGGGGGGTGTAGCCAACCCTTAAACACGTGCACAAAAGCGTTCCGACAAGCATCTGAGTGTTTCTATGCGGCCCCAGACCCTTTGAAGAGCCGAAGCTTCGAGTTTGTCGGGCCGGGATCGGTGATCAGGGTCGTCTTAAGGGTTTGTTCCGGGTGTAGGGGCCTTTTGGTAGCCCCGAACCCTGAAAAAAACGCCGATTTGCGGGTTCGGGCTTAGGATTTAGGATTTAGGATTTGGCATATCTCTCACTGGTGCACACCTTGTGGTCGGCTGGTGTGAAAACCTGGTGCGCCAATGTTCCAGATCGGGAAACGTTCGTAGTCAGTTAGTGGTGGGCGTGTTACCGGATGCCATTCCCGGCTTGATGTCATGCCTACATACAGCCCTTGGCTTGCAACTACTAGCTTGAACCGAACTAAAGCGCTCGCACTGTACCCCATTGCTACTTATGGCTAAGGAGGTCATTGGAAACCCTGAACTCTAAACTCGATGGTACACCCCTCAAAGCCTTACATCCACCCCGAAACCCCAAACACTACACCCCGTTTAAACCTTCTCCCAGGAGGAAACCCCTAGACCCTAAACCCCCAAACCCTAAACCCGAAACCCTAAACCCCTAAACCCTAAACTCCCAAACTTTAAACTTTGTTGCAGGAGGGCGTCCCGTGGTTAGAGCGAGCCCAGCAGCCAGGGCGCACCGACGGAACATATCAGCCATGGCCCAGGAGGCCAGGGTTCAGAGTTAAGGGTTTGGAGGGTTTTGGTTTTAGGAGTTGAAGGTTGTTTAGGGTTTAGGGGTTTAGAGTGTTTAGGGTTTTAGGGTTTTGACGGTTTCGGGGTTTGGGGCGCTTTGTTGAAGACTCTTTGGTGGAGTTCTTGGGGGAAGATATGGGGTTTTCAGCTGGCGGGGGGCCCTGAACCCCGAAACCGCGCTCTACGGGGCATTACGTTGGGTTAGACTCCCTTTTTTGTTGATTACGGTCGGCGGGTTCAGGGTTTCGGGTTTCTTCAAGTTTCTTCAAGGGCTTGCCCTAAACGCTTAGCCTCTTCGTTAAAAACTTCGTCAAGCAGGAACCCCGAGCTTTGAAGCTGCAGGGCCCCTGAGGGTCGTTCGTCTTTTCGGTCTTGGGAGCTCGGATGAGTATGGTCTATACCCATGGGCCCCATAGTTGTTCCTTTTTGGGTTTACCTTATAGAATTCTAAATAGGGACTACTATGGGGCCTATGATGGGTAACTTATGAGGATGTTTATAAGGGTTTGAGACACGATTAGCGCCAAGCTGGCACCTTAATTTTTAAGGCTTGCAGCGCTTTGAAAACCGGGTTCAAGCTTTGAGCTTCGCACCTGTAATGTTTAAGGCTTGCAGCGTTTTGAATTTCGGGGTTCAAGCTTTGAGCTTCGCAGCCAGCGACAAGCAAGCATTCAAGGACAAAGCGCCACAGCATCTTGAACGGAAATTCGGCTCAAATATTCAACCCTGAACCCTATAAAGCCTCAACCACCTCAAAGCTTTAAGGCCCAAAAGATGCAAGAGGCGCCGCGATCCGCACCTTCTCGTCCTTGTCGGAGCAAGTGTCCAGCCTGAAGTCGCAAGGCAGAGAGGGCAGTGGGTTTTCCCGGTCAGAGAAGGGAGGTTTAGGGGTTTAGGGTTTAGGGGTTTAGGGGTTTAGGGTTTAGGGGTTTAGGGTTTAGGGGTTTAGGGTTTAGGGTAGCATGCTTGGGGGCATCCTTGCATCAGGATCCTGCAATTCAGGGCTGAAACTTGTAAGAAGTTGAAAGCAGAGCAAGGGAAAACAAAGGTTGGACGAAGCCGGGGGATGCGTGGTTCCGTATGCCAAGACAGGCAAGTGCTGGTCTGACTGAATACTAAAGGGGCGGGGGGGGGGGGTATATATATATATATATATATGTATATATATATATATATATATATCAGAGTGGCTACCGAGGAAGGAGGAAGTACATAAGCTAGGGGTCCAATATGTATCTTACCATTCAGACATCTATACTAACCCCAAGTCTAAAGCCTCGACATCCTGAACCCTTGGAAGATGCTGCGTCGAAGGGCGCTTGAGGCCCAACTTGGCCCTGCAACTACTTGCAGGGCTTGGGGTTTTGCTTGACGCGCGGGAGTGAGTTGACCGCTTGAAGCTACGGCGCGCCGAGCTTCCTTTCCATTACCCACAGGAATTACCCACATTAGGATCCCGTTTTGGGTCCCTATATAGTACGGCACCGAATATTTAGAGTACCCAAAAAGGGACCATAATTTTGACAACCACCCATGTAGGATCTAGGGCGTTTGGTATGCGTTGTGAACTGAAGGTTTATCGGGTTTGGGGCTCGGGTTTAACTACGGCTTGAGGCTAAGATGTCCGGTCTACGGCTTAAGGTTTACCGTTTTAGGTTTGGGGTCCTTGTGCACCGAACGGAAATCGCACGAGCGAAAACAGCCATAACCCAACCCTAGGCCCGCGAAGCCAAACATGTCGGCGGTTCATGACTGTTCATCTCGAAACCCTACACCCTGATCTGGGTTCTTGTTACGGACTGTTACCACAGGAGGTGAATGACATAACTGTCTTCGTATGATAGCTTCGATTCGCTCCGGAACAGATTCCAGCGATCCCGCACCCCCCAAACACTCCAAAATCACGGGTGTTGGCAAGTTGGGCGAAGGAAGCAGGAGGGTCCACATATACTACTGTTGGGAATCGAGCCCCCCCAGCCAGAACCCCAGAACCATTATAAGGATGGTCTTGTGGGACCTAAGACTAGCCGAAACCCCACATCCTAATCCCTAAATCCTTATCTGGGAAGCAACGGTGCTGCGAGCATTGCCTCACGGTGCCCTTTTCCGCTCTCGACAGGCAGCGCCTCGGCTTGAACAACGATGGCTTCGGGGTGATATGTATGTATGCATGTACGTATGTGTGCATGTGTATGCTTGTATGTATGTGTGTACATATATATATATATATAGATTTATTAATGTCTGTCTTTCTTTATGAACTCATGTTATGCATTGATCACGTGGTTGCATCATGTTTTGGTGTAGAGGGGCTTAGGGTTTGGAAGAGGCTCGGGGTTTGACCTTGTTGAGTCTGGCGTTGTGGTTGGTCACAGAATTCGAGGTGCAAGATTGAAGACCTGACCCCTAAACCCTAAACCTGAACCCTATACCCTATAGACCCTGAACTCCAGACCCTGAACCATACATCCCAAACCCCCAGACCCAAGGATGGCCTCTGGCTTTGGTGAGTGCCGACGGTGTATCGTTGGCATGTACATGAACCGCCGTGTAGGGTTTCAGGGTTCTAGGCTTTGGCTTTTGGGTTTTGGTATTCGGGATTAGGATTTCGGACCTTGGGGTGGTCGTTGTAACTTTTAGGGTCTTGGATGTTGAGTTCGGCATTCTTGGGTTCCGGACGATGAGTTCAGTTTCCCGGTGGCAAATGCGCAGGAGTTTGAGCTCAATGGCCATGATGCTCCCCGGGATACACCCAAGGGGACCCAACCCTTAATCATGCCCCAAAACCTGCAGCCCAACAAACGCACAGGTGCAAGCAGAATGAGCCTGATTGACTACTCACCCGTAAGTAAGCATTGTCACAATCAGAAAGATGTAGTCACAGTCACAACATCACCCCGGTCAGCTAAGACTCTTGACAGCATGCAAAAGCCCTTGAAGCATTCATGGCTCATAGAGTCCATCGCGATTCAACATCCCCGCGCTTAGTGCCCGGCGCGTACATCGAGAGCGGAATGCGGATCATGCCTGCTCTCCGGGGTCTAAACCCCAAACCCTCAACCCTAAACTGCAATCGCCAAAACACCTCTCCGGTACGCAGTGCACAACAACATCGAAAAAACACAAGAGAACACCTTTGTAGGAGGTTTTGGAGTCAGCATGCTCAGTAAACGCTCTTTGGGCTTTTTTTGGCAGGACCTTCTTCGTGCGTCCCGAGGGTCTATAGTGTATAGGGTTTCGAATGCAGGGTTTAGGCTTCAAACATTGGCGTCCAGGATGTTAACGCTCGTCCCCCCACTCTGGCCCCGGCGCCCTCTGAACGATTCGATGCGAGGATTTTGCGTCAGGCGTGTTTGTTTGAACCCGGGGCGCCAAGTGCTTGCGGGCTCTTGGAAAAGAATCCCAGGCTTATGAAGCCTGCACAGGTCGCTGCCTCTTCAGCTAGTTTTATGGAGCAAAGCCTCCTATTTCTCATCCCGAGTTCCTTCTAAACCCGAAACTCGTGAATTATCATCTCCTTCTGGGCACCTTTACCCGGCGGGCTCGCAGCTTCGATTCAGAGTCCTAATCTTCCTCCGTACTGGTTTTACACCTCAGCCCACCAGGACATACTCTTCTCTAAATGCCAAATATACTCCTTGGTTTAGGGTTTAGGGTATAGGGTTTAGGGTATAGATATAGAATATAGAATTTTAAAGGGACCTTACACAAAGTACACGACACTAGGTTTTCTTCTCATTGTGCTAAGGCACACCTCACAGATCTCAAGGCTCTTGCGCAGCCCTAAACCCTCAACCCTAACCCCTACACCCTAAACCCTAACCCCTGAACCCTAAACCCCAACCCCTGAACCCTAACCACCAACCCCTAACCCTACACCCTAACCCCCAACCCCTAAACCGCCCGGCTCCCAGGCCTTGGGCCCGAGGGTCGCCAAATGGGGTTTGTAGCAAGGGTCAGAATGATTGCCACGATAATTCCCCAGGATTCTTGGGGTCCTTGGTATGATTATAATATTTCTGAAAGAACGCTACTTTATTAGGGCCCCTGTATTGCTCTAGGGCTCGAAATGGCCCCAAAAGCCTTATACAATATAGTTTTTGGCCCCGAAAGCCTTTGTTTCTGAGTCCTTAGTAGCACTAGAATTGTCCTAAGTCACCCCTCACCCTAAACCCTATACCCTAAACCTGTACCCTAAACCCTATACCCTAAACTCTAAACCCTTCGGAGATCAGGGCAGCAGCCTTGGCCGTCGATCACAAGGCCTGGAAGCAGGGCCCGCGGCTTCAGGGTTTGCCCAGTTGGATCCTCAAAGCCTGGACACATAGCCTTTCCTTAGGGTTCCTGTAAAGTTGCCTACAGGGGCTACTATAAGGTGTCTATAAGGGTTCTACGATCTAAGGGCCGAAACAATTACCACTACTATTCTGGGGGTTCCTTCTCATAATTATACTGGCCCCAAAACCCTACTCCAATTACTGAGGCCCCTATATTAGCCCTGACAAACAAGCCCCAGACCTGAGATCTAGACATTGAGCCCTAAACCTCTACAGCCAAGCCCTATACCCAAGATCAGAAACGCAGCGGGGCTGGAAGTTTTGACAATCTAGGGTATGTTTCCTCTCCCTTTTTGGATGGGAGAGGTGCTCATGATAAGGATCCTATGATCGAAATCTAGGATTCTATCTGAGGTCCCCAGCAACTCCTGTAGGTTGAGGCCGCAATACCAACCTGAGCCGCGCGCCTCCTTGAACGTAGCAAACATTGAAACCCCCACACTCTAAGCCCCAAACAATCTCCCTATCTAGATCCCGTCCGTAGAATTTCGAACCCCACCAAGCACGTGCTATGCCGGGCTCCTCCCACACCGACAGGGTGAAAGGCTCTACGTATGCCAGACCTGCAGTATGTCATTTGTTTCGCTGGGGCTTGAAGCTACATGAGTCTAGGAGTTGAGTCCCCTGAGCTAAGAAAGCCCTCATCCCCGCCCCGCCTTGGGTGCCGTGTTGACCATGGCACGGGTACAATCCCGGCCTCGT
Source organism: Symbiodinium sp. CCMP2592 (assembly GCA_905221615.1). Classification (NCBI taxonomy): domain Eukaryota; class Dinophyceae; order Suessiales; family Symbiodiniaceae; genus Symbiodinium; species Symbiodinium sp. CCMP2592. The sequence continues at coordinate 120,045 of CAJNDT010000802.1, read as the reverse complement.
ATTGGGGAGCCCCAGATGTGACGGGAATGGGAATTTTGAACCTAAATTAGCAGGATTCCTAGTTGTAAGGATCCCCAATGGAAAGTACCTGAAATTCCTCACGAGCTTCGTGTTTGGGGTCAAGTGCTAGACTTACCGAGGCAAAAACGGTTCAAGCTTAGACATCAAGGCTGCTAAAGCAGGGCTGTCCAAGCAGTTCCAGTTCCTCCGAGGGTCACAAAGCAATCCCCTTTCTTTAGAGCTAGGATCAAAGGGGAAAAGGAGGGACCCTTAATGGGGATCCCTACCCTATAATGGGCTATATAATGGGTATATACTGGCTATGTTAAGGGTATATACCTAGGGGTCCTTATTACGGGTCCCTCCTTTTACCCTTGGATAGGAGGCTATGCCAGGCCGATGGGATGTATGGATGCGTTGGCTCCACACCATTCAAGACAGGCTCCACAAAAAGCTCGTAACCCACCTAGTTGGCCAAGTCGGTGGCAAGAAACAGGCGGCACTCCAGAGTCGTACTGCTGATGGGCAAGATGCTGCACTACCGTAACTACCGAACACTGTGGGAACTGTTACCATTGCCACTAGTACAGCTGCCTCTGCCACTGCCACCACCTACTACTACGACAACGCGAGTGGGGCGCCTTTCGCCGCCCAAGGTGTCGAAGCAGGCGTTCAGAAGCCCGTTCCTCGAATGCCGCTGGGCTAAGGGTTCCTGGAGTTTCGGCCATACCTGGACCGCATAAGTGTATGTATATATATATATATATATATAGAATAATAGCATTTTATAGGTTTTGGGCCATTATTTTACCTACTTTTGGTGGTCTAGGTACGGGTAGTTGTCAAAACTATGGCCCCTTTGGGGGGTCCATATTATAGTACGTCACCTAAGATTTAGGGTACCCAAAAAGCGACCATAATGTTGATAACCCCCCATATGCCTCGAACCTCAAAGCCCTTAAAGCCAAAAAAGCCTTCAAAAACCGAATCCGAAAGCCCGAAAGCCGGAGCTCGTAAGATGGCAAAAAACCAAGCCCTGGAAACCTGATTGGGGGTTTCCGAAAATAAGGGACCCTAATATAGTACCCGAAATAGTAGGATCTAAAATAAGGTACCCCAATTCTCGGAAACTCCCTTAGGTTTAGGGTTTATATGGTTTGGGTTTAGCAAAAACCCGAAATCCCGAACCGAAGCCCAAATCCTGATTTCGAAGCACCCCAAACCCGAAAACCCCGAACTCTGAACCGCAAACCCTAAACCCGCAAACCCTCGGCGACCAGTTCCCTAGCCCCCTGCAGCCCTCAAACATCGAAGTCTAAACTCGCGGAAGCCCTTAAATATCTCGTCTAGCACTGCACGACAAAATCCCTGAAGCCCTGCATCACAAACTCCAAACCCTGAGCCCTATAGACCTTAAACCCTCAAAGCACCTCAAAAGCCCCAAATCCTTCGAGGCCTGCTTCCTCCCGAAACCCCGCAAGCCTACACCCCCAATCTTAAAGTAGGGTTTAGGGTTTAGGGTTTAGGGGTAGAGTTTAGGGTTTAGGGTTTAGGGGTTAGGGTTTAGGGGTTTAGGGTTTAAGGAGGGTTTAGTGTTCAAAACAACTCTCCAGCACTGCACCCAAAACCCTAAGGCTGAAGGCCCCCCAAATGGCATCCCCCCAAAAAAGCGGGCCCTAAATTCTACATCTATACCCAATAAACCCTTATGTAGTTGATCCACAAGTGATTCGCTACTGGGTTGTCCCAAGACTGCCTCAATAAACCCTGCCTGGGGATCCGAAACCCTACCGTCTTATTTTACCCTCTAATTAAGGGGTCATAACCTACTATTTTGTAAGGTTTGGGGTCACATGTAAGCTTTGAACCGTCTGAACCCCTAAACCCTAAGCTCTGAACTCCTTCCTAAACCCTAAACCCTAAATCCCACCGAGAAAAGCCGGGCCCCCGCGCTTCAGAGCTCCGGCTCTCAACCCTTCCACCTTTGGGACCTGAAACGGAAGCCGGGTCTGGCGGTTTGGGGCTAATTAAGGCAAAATTTAGGATTTTTTTTTTTTAAGGGCCTCTTTTCGGGGCTAATTAGGGCAAAATTTAGGGTTAGGGTTCAGGGTTTAGGATGAGAGATTGAATTTTTTTGAGGGCCTTTTTCCAACTGTACTGGGAGACTGAGGGTTTAGGGTTCAGAGTGTAAGGTTTGGGGCTATCTAGGGTTAGAGATAGGGTTTAGGGTTCAGGTGTAAGGTTTGGAGGGTTGGAGATTAAGGGTTCATAGGGTTCAGAACGTAAGGTTAAGGGTTTAGGCTTCCAGGTTCAGGGCGTCGGGGCCTTGGCAATCAGACGAGGGAACCTTGAGGGCTCAGAGCATGGACTTTGAAGTAACCAGGGGGAAAAAATACAGACGTTTATTTCATAATGGTTCCTTTAAGGGACAGGTACCAAAAAAAGTATTCAAGTATGGTACTTGCACTTCTTCAAGAAGCACCAACGCGTTGCGGAGTACAGGAACTACATGGAGGGCTCCGTCTGCTCTGCCTGCCAGAAACAGTTCTGGAGTGGGGGTCGACTGGCAGCTCACCTACGCGCATCACCCCTTTGCGTCAGCTGGCTACGGCGACAAGGAAGGGCCACAGAGACCCTGCAGCCGGGGTTTGGCAGCCGAAAATTCAGGCAACAGGAAATCGAGCAGTTCACACCCGCGATCCCCCAGGCTCTCGGCGCACCGGGGAGAGATGATGGTGAGACCACGTGAGTACGGACCCACCAAAAGTTCTACGAGGCTGTGTGACGCGGCATTCCAAGCTCGCTCCGGCGCGGAGTTTGCCACGAGCCTCCAGGCCATCATGACGGATTTCCCGGTCTACCCGGACGAGATTTGCTCGCTGGAGATCTCGCCGGCATCTTCCTTCAAAGCTTGCAGGAAAAGGTCGCTGTTCTTGACATCGGCGAAGAAGTCGCCATCCAACTTACGGGCATAGAAATCAGAGCTCTGAGCATCCACTAGTCCATACGGCCAATGCTGATTTGCGCCCACCTCAGGGAAAATAAAATCACGACTCCAATGCCCTAACCCTTTGAGTTTGACCCTGCGTTGCCTTGCGCAACACGCACGTCTTGACAATGCTAGAACGGCGCAAGGAGGTCTGAACCCGAAGTGCCGGAAAGGGAGCAGCCACGAAGTTATGGTGCACTACATGTGCCAGAGCAACCAGCACGAGCAGCGCTGTTGAGCAGCGAGTATTTGGGTGCACCATGGCACAGGTGTTTAGGGTTTAGGGTTTAGGGTTTGTGGTTTGGGTTCTGTTCCAGCTTCTGCCGTAACATGAATGAGAACAACAACTGCGTCTATCAAGGGCCAATGCAACTCCTGAAAGGCTGCAGCCGGAACTGCACGGTGTAAGCAATGGTGTCGCCTTCAAATCACAGGAATCGCCAAAGCTTCACAAACGTGGCAGGCGCACCGTCTCATAGACGAACTCGCCGTTGTCGTCGTTTCCCAGTTCAGGGTTATGGTCTTTTGGGTTTTCTCTATTAGGGTCTTACCCCAAACCTCATATTAGGATATTGGTTTGGGTTTTGGGTTGTGTTTTGGATGATTGTATTGGTTTGGCAGGTTGCTTTGTTTCGGGATTATTGTATTGATTGTTGGGAGGTGCTTTGTTTTTTGTGGGATTTAAGGGTTGAAATGTTAGGCAGGTTGAGAAATGGGTTGAAAGCGTAGGGGGGGGTATAGCATGTGAGGTGTGGGGTTAGCCTATGCTTGCTCCTCAATCATTAGAATAGGGTTTTGGGGTCCATCATAATGTATTTATAGTAAGGAACCCTCAAAATAGTATAGGTACTTATTGAAGCCCCTATATTACGAAGGGTCCTTCGAAAGAGCTTTGCTAATCACTCAGGCCCCGAAGATGGAAGGCCTCAGAACTCTCCATGTAGGGAGTTATGAAAGGGCGCAGAGTTGTAAGGTTCAGGGCTTAAGTAGAATTCTAAGGCGCCCCGGGATCTAGCACTTTGCCTTTAGGGCTCCAAGCCCAAAGCCCTAAGCGCTACTCCCTGAACAGCCCCAGGCCAGAAACTCTAAACTTAAGCGTTAAACTATATTGAACTTAGACCCCGGTTATAGGAATCAAAAGTTAACAACTATTTCCAAGTACCCCTAAGCAAACCTTGACCGTTTAAACTTTTTAGTTCGAGTCTGTCATTTTTAAGAAGAGCGATAAGAAGAAACACTGTTAGAATAGCTCACTCTGGCTTTGGATGGGTACCGCAAATTTCGGCAACAGACATTCAAGACGTCAAGGGTCGGAATGCGCCTACACGCCGTAAACTCAAAGCCCCTCAACACCGACCCACGAAACCCCAAAGCCGAAACCATAGTCTCAAGAGGCGTGCTGGGGCAAAAGCATAGATATCTTTGGCCACGGTCTTCAAGTACCAGCGAAACGGCTTGCACCTCGGGAAGGGGAACAACTCCTGAGCTGTTCTTCCATTAGAAATGAAGACTGATTCTGAAGGAACACCGAGCCCAAAGCTACGACCACTTTCAATCCCACACCCCAAAGCTCCGAAGTGCAAATGCCGAAACCCACCCTAAAGCTGAAACGCTGCGGGCACTGCAGGCAAGCGCGCAGCTCCAGGGCCTTACAATACCTGGACCCTAAGGAACCTACCTTTTTAGTGCCCCGTAATAAGATTTCTTTATATAAGTTCATAAGAAGGTAGGTTCCTCAGGGTCCAGGTAGGGATCAAAAGCATCCAAGATGCTAACAAGCAGCTAGATTTACCCATGGGCCCCATAGTAGTTCCTGTTGGGGGTCCATATTTAGAATTCTATAAGGTAGTCCCAAGAAGGAACTACTATGGGGCCTATGGGTAGATCCTAAAAAGAGGTAAAAAGGCTTGTAGAGATCAGGGTGCAGGGTTTAGCGGGAAGCCTTCGAGCTACGATTCTTGCCATGATGACTACGAGCAGGTGGAAAGTTTGGGATCCCTCAGGACTATGGCAACAGGATCCTACTATGGTGTATATCCTAGACTAAACCCTGCACATCAAACCCTTAATCGTCTAAAGCCCGTATACAACCCAATCATTCAATCCTACAGACTAGACAGTTTAGGGTTTAGGGTTTAGGGTTTGACAGAAGCCCGAAACCTGACACCTGAAACTCTTGGCCTTCTACGATATACGCCCTCAACTCGAAGTTCGAAGCCTTATACAGGCACCCGAAGCTCGAAAGCCTCAGCCCTACATGGGTGGTTGTTAAAATTAAGAGTCCCTTTTTGGGGTCCCTATTATGATACGGCACCTATTATTTAGGGTACCCAAAAAGGGGCCATAATTTTGACAACTACCCACATAAGTTAAGCCCTACACGCCCTAAACTCCCAAGGCTGGGTTCGAGGCTGAAGCTTCCGCCGCAGCTCAATGCGAGGTGAGAGGTCCTCGGAAGTCGAAAATCAAAGGGGGAAAGGAGGGACCCTTCATGGGGACCCCTACCCCATAATGGGCTAAAAAATGGGTATATAATAGCTATATTAAGGGTATATAGGGGTCCTTATTAAGGGTCCCTCCTTTTACGCTTGGAGAAAAGGCTTCGAGAGTTTATAGGGCTGAGGACATAGTTAGCCTTCGGAGGGGCTTGCGAGCTCTGGGGCCTAGAATTTTGAGCGCAAGGGATTTTGGAAGGTCTGCCCAAAGGCCCCAAAGTAGTTCCTTTTTGGGGCTCATATATAGAATCCCATAGGGTAACCCCAAAAAGGAACTACTTTGGGGCCTCTGGGTGGGCTCCTTGGGCCTCCCGACCCCGAGAGTGGTATCTTGCGGCAGCGGCGGCGAGGCGTAGCGAACGAGGGGCTCCTATCAAAGGGCTATTCGGTTTAGGGTTTTGTTCAGGGGAACTCCCAGCAAAGGGCTTTTCGGTTTAGGGCTTAATCAGGGGAACTCCTAGCAAAGGTTCTTTTTTGGGTTCAGGGTTTAGAGTTCACGGTTCAGGGCTTGGGAGTCTAGGGTTCAGGGTGTGGGGCAGTGTAGGGGCCTTAATGATTCGAAAACGGGGGGTTTGTGAAAACCTAATGCGGAACCCTAAACACCGAACTGCTCAGGCATCTGAATCATAGACTTTAGTGAGTCAAGGCAGTAGTCCAGGGTTTAGGGTTTGGGCTTTATTGGGTTTCGGGTTGTGTGCCTGGGCGTAGAGGTTTAGGATTTGTTTGTTTGTCCGGACGGCTGGACTTCCCAGAATGGTGACATTGTCTGGCAAGAGGTCGTCTCTAGGCACGTTAATATAGGGGCCTAAATAGTTACCTATAGGGTTCCAAGGGTTCCTTTCAAGGGGTCTATAAGGATTCCTGTGAGGGCAATTACACGGCTTTAGTATAGGGGCCTAAATTTGTTGCCAATGGGGGCTCCTTGTTACAGCTATAGTATAATGGGCCCCCCAAACCATATTCTAATTTCAGGCCCTTTTATTACACGGCCTTTGCGGATTTTGGTTGGATATGAGCGCAAGAGCTTGTCGACGCTTATACTTCTTGCATTCAACTATTTTGTCGTTCTGATGATTGTCACGGGCCCTTACTGTTGCCGGCAATGCTCGCTCAAGGTAAGATTCGTTGCGTTGCCGTGGTGATTGCACTTGTTGCCCGGATCATCATAATCCACTACAATCTGGCCAGGAATTCATACCCCTTAAGGCGGCGAATATAATGTACCTTCAAGCATAAAACCACGCCGAAAAGATGTCAAGCTATGTGCATGAGCTTGGGGGGGGGTACAGTTGAGATACCCGGGAAGCACCCGATCTGCGTTGTAGAACCCTGTTGGAGCCACGCAGACTCCTTTTCCAAACCTGCTATACTACTGTACCTGTGCTGAAGTCCTACGAACATTCCTTCCACCTAAACCCTAAACCCTTTCAAATAAGATAAAACTCCACACTTTCAGTCAGCAACGTGCCAGGGATGCGAACTCATCCATCCACACCTTGGAATGGACTTCATCATTAAAGTTTAGGCCTTGAGAGTTGGTGCTCGGGGGGTGTATGGTCCCGGTTTGGAGTGATTTAAGGCTTTTGGGCTGTAGGGGTTAAGGGATTTGTGGACTTAGGGTTGATGGGTTGCGGTTTCGTGAATTCAGGGCGGTTTTGAGCGTTGGAGGAGGTCAGGTCTGCGGTTTGGACTTTAGGATTTTTTGGCATTTGCTGCTTTGAGATTGGTGTCTTCTTGTGATGTGGTGCTTTCGGAGCAAAGCTCGCGGCTGGGTTGAAAGGTCAGGGTCGTACTCAAACCTCACGACACGCCTCGACGATCTACTACCTCCGTGCTACCACCTCCGCGGCTGCTGCTGCTCCTTTTGCGACGACTGTAGCTACGACGACAACAACAACTAGTAGTAGTAGTAGTAGTAGTAGTAGTAGTAGTAGTAGTAGTAGTAGTAGTAGTAGTAGTAGTAGTAGTAGTAGTAGTAGTAGTAGTAGTAGTAGTAGTAGTAGTACTACTACTACTCCTACTACTACTACTACTACTACTACTACTACTACTACTTAACTACTACTACTACTACTACTACTACTACTACTACTACTACTACTACTACTACTACTACTACTACTACTACTACTACTACTACTACTAGTTGTTGTTGTCGTCGTAGCTACAGTCGTCGCAAAAGGAGCAGCAGCAGCCGCGGAGGTGGTAGCACGGAGGTAGTAGATCGTCGAGGCGTGTCGTGAGGTTTGAGTACGACCCTGACCTTTCAACCCAGCCGCGAGCTTTGCTCCGAAAGCACCACATCACAAGAAGACACCAATCTCAAAGCAGCAAATGCCAAAAAATCCTAAAGTCCAAACCGCAGACCTGACCTCCTCCAACGCTCAAAACCGCCCTGAATTCACGAAACCGCAACCCATCAACCCTAAGTCCACAAATCCCTTAACCCCTACAGCCCAAAAGCCTTAAATCACTCCAAACCGGGACCATACACCCCCCGAGCACCAACTCTCAAGGCCTAAACTTTAATGATGAAGTCCATTCCAAGGTGTGGATGGATGAGTTCGCATCCCTGGCACGTTGCTGACTGAAAGTGTGGAGTTTTATCTTATTTGAAAGGGTTTAGGGTTTAGGTGGAAGGAATGTTCGTAGGACTTCAGCACAGGTACAGTAGTATAGCAGGTTTGGAAAAGGAGTCTGCGTGGCTCCAACAGGGTTCTACAACGCAGATCGGGTGCTTCCCGGGTATCTCAACTGTACCCCCCCCAAGCTCATGCACATAGCTTGACATCTTTTCGGCGTGGTTTTATGCTTGAAGGTACATTATATTCGCCGCCTTAAGGGGTATGAATTCCTGGCCAGATTGTAGTGGATTATGATGATCCGGGCAACAAGTGCAATCACCACGGCAACGCAACGAATCTTACCTTGAGCGAGCATTGCCGGCAACAGTAAGGGCCCGTGACAATCATCAGAACGACAAAATAGTTGAATGCAAGAAGTATAAGCGTCGACAAGCTCTTGCGCTCATATCCAACCAAAATCCGCAAAGGCCGTGTAATAAAAGGGCCTGAAATTAGAATATGGTTTGGGGGGCCCATTATACTATAGCTGTAACAAGGAGCCCCCATTGGCAACAAATTTAGGCCCCTATACTAAAGCCGTGTAATTGCCCTCACAGGAATCCTTATAGACCCCTTGAAAGGAACCCTTGGAACCCTATAGGTAACTATTTAGGCCCCTATATTAACGTGCCTAGAGACGACCTCTTGCCAGACAATGTCACCATTCTGGGAAGTCCAGCCGTCCGGACAAACAAACAAATCCTAAACCTCTACGCCCAGGCACACAACCCGAAACCCAATAAAGCCCAAACCCTAAACCCTGGACTACTGCCTTGACTCACTAAAGTCTATGATTCAGATGCCTGAGCAGTTCGGTGTTTAGGGTTCCGCATTAGGTTTTCACAAACCCCCCGTTTTCGAATCATTAAGGCCCCTACACTGCCCCACACCCTGAACCCTAGACTCCCAAGCCCTGAACCGTGAACTCTAAACCCTGAACCCAAAAAAGAACCTTTGCTAGGAGTTCCCCTGATTAAGCCCTAAACCGAAAAGCCCTTTGCTGGGAGTTCCCCTGAACAAAACCCTAAACCGAATAGCCCTTTGATAGGAGCCCCTCGTTCGCTACGCCTCGCCGCCGCTGCCGCAAGATACCACTCTCGGGGTCGGGAGGCCCAAGGAGCCCACCCAGAGGCCCCAAAGTAGTTCCTTTTTGGGGTTACCCTATGGGATTCTATATATGAGCCCCAAAAAGGAACTACTTTGGGGCCTTTGGGCAGACCTTCCAAAATCCCTTGCGCTCAAAATTCTAGGCCCCAGAGCTCGCAAGCCCCTCCGAAGGCTAACTATGTCCTCAGCCCTATAAACTCTCGAAGCCTTTTCTCCAAGCGTAAAAGGAGGGACCCTTAATAAGGACCCCTATATACCCTTAATATAGCTATTATATACCCATTTTTTAGCCCATTATGGGGTAGGGGTCCCCATGAAGGGTCCCTCCTTTCCCCCTTTGATTTTCGACTTCCGAGGACCTCTCACCTCGCATTGAGCTGCGGCGGAAGCTTCAGCCTCGAACCCAGCCTTGGGAGTTTAGGGCGTGTAGGGCTTAACTTATGTGGGTAGTTGTCAAAATTATGGCCCCTTTTTGGGTACCCTAAATAATAGGTGCCGTATCATAATAGGGACCCCAAAAAGGGACTCTTAATTTTAACAACCACCCATGTAGGGCTGAGGCTTTCGAGCTTCGGGTGCCTGTATAAGGCTTCGAACTTCGAGTTGAGGGCGTATATCGTAGAAGGCCAAGAGTTTCAGGTGTCAGGTTTCGGGCTTCTGTCAAACCCTAAACCCTAAACCCTAAACTGTCTAGTCTGTAGGATTGAATGATTGGGTTGTATACGGGCTTTAGACGATTAAGGGTTTGATGTGCAGGGTTTAGTCTAGGATATACACCATAGTAGGATCCTGTTGCCATAGTCCTGAGGGATCCCAAACTTTCCACCTGCTCGTAGTCATCATGGCAAGAATCGTAGCTCGAAGGCTTCCCGCTAAACCCTGCACCCTGATCTCTACAAGCCTTTTTACCTCTTTTTAGGATCTACCCATAGGCCCCATAGTAGTTCCTTCTTGGGACTACCTTATAGAATTCTAAATATGGACCCCCAACAGGAACTACTATGGGGCCCATGGGTAAATCTAGCTGCTTGTTAGCATCTTGGATGCTTTTGATCCCTACCTGGACCCTGAGGAACCTACCTTCTTATGAACTTATATAAAGAAATCTTATTACGGGGCACTAAAAAGGTAGGTTCCTTAGGGTCCAGGTATTGTAAGGCCCTGGAGCTGCGCGCTTGCCTGCAGTGCCCGCAGCGTTTCAGCTTTAGGGTGGGTTTCGGCATTTGCACTTCGGAGCTTTGGGGTGTGGGATTGAAAGTGGTCGTAGCTTTGGGCTCGGTGTTCCTTCAGAATCAGTCTTCATTTCTAATGGAAGAACAGCTCAGGAGTTGTTCCCCTTCCCGAGGTGCAAGCCGTTTCGCTGGTACTTGAAGACCGTGGCCAAAGATATCTATGCTTTTGCCCCAGCACGCCTCTTGAGACTATGGTTTCGGCTTTGGGGTTTCGTGGGTCGGTGTTGAGGGGCTTTGAGTTTACGGCGTGTAGGCGCATTCCGACCCTTGACGTCTTGAATGTCTGTTGCCGAAATTTGCGGTACCCATCCAAAGCCAGAGTGAGCTATTCTAACAGTGTTTCTTCTTATCGCTCTTCTTAAAAATGACAGACTCGAACTAAAAAGTTTAAACGGTCAAGGTTTGCTTAGGGGTACTTGGAAATAGTTGTTAACTTTTGATTCCTATAACCGGGGTCTAAGTTCAATATAGTTTAACGCTTAAGTTTAGAGTTTCTGGCCTGGGGCTGTTCAGGGAGTAGCGCTTAGGGCTTTGGGCTTGGAGCCCTAAAGGCAAAGTGCTAGATCCCGGGGCGCCTTAGAATTCTACTTAAGCCCTGAACCTTACAACTCTGCGCCCTTTCATAACTCCCTACATGGAGAGTTCTGAGGCCTTCCATCTTCGGGGCCTGAGTGATTAGCAAAGCTCTTTCGAAGGACCCTTCGTAATATAGGGGCTTCAATAAGTACCTATACTATTTTGAGGGTTCCTTACTATAAATACATTATGATGGACCCCAAAACCCTATTCTAATGATTGAGGAGCAAGCATAGGCTAACCCCACACCTCACATGCTATACCCCCCCCTACGCTTTCAACCCATTTCTCAACCTGCCTAACATTTCAACCCTTAAATCCCACAAAAAACAAAGCACCTCCCAACAATCAATACAATAATCCCGAAACAAAGCAACCTGCCAAACCAATACAATCATCCAAAACACAACCCAAAACCCAAACCAATATCCTAATATGAGGTTTGGGGTAAGACCCTAATAGAGAAAACCCAAAAGACCATAACCCTGAACTGGGAAACGACGACAACGGCGAGTTCGTCTATGAGACGGTGCGCCTGCCACGTTTGTGAAGCTTTGGCGATTCCTGTGATTTGAAGGCGACACCATTGCTTACACCGTGCAGTTCCGGCTGCAGCCTTTCAGGAGTTGCATTGGCCCTTGATAGACGCAGTTGTTGTTCTCATTCATGTTACGGCAGAAGCTGGAACAGAACCCAAACCACAAACCCTAAACCCTAAACCCTAAACACCTGTGCCATGGTGCACCCAAATACTCGCTGCTCAACAGCGCTGCTCGTGCTGGTTGCTCTGGCACATGTAGTGCACCATAACTTCGTGGCTGCTCCCTTTCCGGCACTTCGGGTTCAGACCTCCTTGCGCCGTTCTAGCATTGTCAAGACGTGCGTGTTGCGCAAGGCAACGCAGGGTCAAACTCAAAGGGTTAGGGCATTGGAGTCGTGATTTTATTTTCCCTGAGGTGGGCGCAAATCAGCATTGGCCGTATGGACTAGTGGATGCTCAGAGCTCTGATTTCTATGCCCGTAAGTTGGATGGCGACTTCTTCGCCGATGTCAAGAACAGCGACCTTTTCCTGCAAGCTTTGAAGGAAGATGCCGGCGAGATCTCCAGCGAGCAAATCTCGTCCGGGTAGACCGGGAAATCCGTCATGATGGCCTGGAGGCTCGTGGCAAACTCCGCGCCGGAGCGAGCTTGGAATGCCGCGTCACACAGCCTCGTAGAACTTTTGGTGGGTCCGTACTCACGTGGTCTCACCATCATCTCTCCCCGGTGCGCCGAGAGCCTGGGGGATCGCGGGTGTGAACTGCTCGATTTCCTGTTGCCTGAATTTTCGGCTGCCAAACCCCGGCTGCAGGGTCTCTGTGGCCCTTCCTTGTCGCCGTAGCCAGCTGACGCAAAGGGGTGATGCGCGTAGGTGAGCTGCCAGTCGACCCCCACTCCAGAACTGTTTCTGGCAGGCAGAGCAGACGGAGCCCTCCATGTAGTTCCTGTACTCCGCAACGCGTTGGTGCTTCTTGAAGAAGTGCAAGTACCATACTTGAATACTTTTTTTGGTACCTGTCCCTTAAAGGAACCATTATGAAATAAACGTCTGTATTTTTTCCCCCTGGTTACTTCAAAGTCCATGCTCTGAGCCCTCAAGGTTCCCTCGTCTGATTGCCAAGGCCCCGACGCCCTGAACCTGGAAGCCTAAACCCTTAACCTTACGTTCTGAACCCTATGAACCCTTAATCTCCAACCCTCCAAACCTTACACCTGAACCCTAAACCCTATCTCTAACCCTAGATAGCCCCAAACCTTACACTCTGAACCCTAAACCCTCAGTCTCCCAGTACAGTTGGAAAAAGGCCCTCAAAAAAATTCAATCTCTCATCCTAAACCCTGAACCCTAACCCTAAATTTTGCCCTAATTAGCCCCGAAAAGAGGCCCTTAAAAAAAAAAAATCCTAAATTTTGCCTTAATTAGCCCCAAACCGCCAGACCCGGCTTCCGTTTCAGGTCCCAAAGGTGGAAGGGTTGAGAGCCGGAGCTCTGAAGCGCGGGGGCCCGGCTTTTCTCGGTGGGATTTAGGGTTTAGGGTTTAGGAAGGAGTTCAGAGCTTAGGGTTTAGGGGTTCAGACGGTTCAAAGCTTACATGTGACCCCAAACCTTACAAAATAGTAGGTTATGACCCCTTAATTAGAGGGTAAAATAAGACGGTAGGGTTTCGGATCCCCAGGCAGGGTTTATTGAGGCAGTCTTGGGACAACCCAGTAGCGAATCACTTGTGGATCAACTACATAAGGGTTTATTGGGTATAGATGTAGAATTTAGGGCCCGCTTTTTTGGGGGGATGCCATTTGGGGGGCCTTCAGCCTTAGGGTTTTGGGTGCAGTGCTGGAGAGTTGTTTTGAACACTAAACCCTCCTTAAACCCTAAACCCCTAAACCCTAACCCCTAAACCCTAAACCCTAAACTCTACCCCTAAACCCTAAACCCTAAACCCTACTTTAAGATTGGGGGTGTAGGCTTGCGGGGTTTCGGGAGGAAGCAGGCCTCGAAGGATTTGGGGCTTTTGAGGTGCTTTGAGGGTTTAAGGTCTATAGGGCTCAGGGTTTGGAGTTTGTGATGCAGGGCTTCAGGGATTTTGTCGTGCAGTGCTAGACGAGATATTTAAGGGCTTCCGCGAGTTTAGACTTCGATGTTTGAGGGCTGCAGGGGGCTAGGGAACTGGTCGCCGAGGGTTTGCGGGTTTAGGGTTTGCGGTTCAGAGTTCGGGGTTTTCGGGTTTGGGGTGCTTCGAAATCAGGATTTGGGCTTCGGTTCGGGATTTCGGGTTTTTGCTAAACCCAAACCATATAAACCCTAAACCTAAGGGAGTTTCCGAGAATTGGGGTACCTTATTTTAGATCCTACTATTTCGGGTACTATATTAGGGTCCCTTATTTTCGGAAACCCCCAATCAGGTTTCCAGGGCTTGGTTTTTTGCCATCTTACGAGCTCCGGCTTTCGGGCTTTCGGATTCGGTTTTTGAAGGCTTTTTTGGCTTTAAGGGCTTTGAGGTTCGAGGCATATGGGGGGTTATCAACATTATGGTCGCTTTTTGGGTACCCTAAATCTTAGGTGACGTACTATAATATGGACCCCCCAAAGGGGCCATAGTTTTGACAACTACCCGTACCTAGACCACCAAAAGTAGGTAAAATAATGGCCCAAAACCTATAAAATGCTATTATTCTATATATATATATATATATATACATACACTTATGCGGTCCA